>SKCR01035544.1:0-116019 GCA_019454045.1 Zanthoxylum bungeanum | reverse complement strand
AGCCACCCTAGGATCCACCCACTCCTCAAGTTAGTGACACCTGAAACCTCGTGAAAGTTGTATCTCTTAGGCGGCCACGGGCATTATCTATCTCAGCCGGATAGTAAAACTTCTCCCTCATATGGGAATTGATCTTCTGATGTAAAGTGGAAGGCACGCCCCCAAGTTTTTGAAACCAAGGCCTTCCCAACAATAAGGTGAAAGTAGCCGGGATGTTCAGTACGTGAACTCAACCTATCTTCAATCTGGCCTACCTTGACCATAGCCACAAAAGTACCCTCAACTCCCCTTTTGCTGTCATAATAAGCCTAATAGTCATGCTCGAGGGGTCCAAGTTCTGTTGCTTTCATACCCAATCTTGCCAGAATTTTCAAGGGCACACATTGATGGGAGAACCGTCATCCACCAATCACACATGAAGTTTTCTTGCCTTACCTCGGCCCTGATAAATAGAGGCCTATTATGATTTATTCCTTCCGCCGGGAGTTCATCCTCAGAAAAAGATATCTCAAAAGCTTCTTTCTGAAACTGACCCAAAAAACATTACAGGGTTGGCGTCTTCCGGTACCACAATCTTGCTCAATGCCTCAACCATGGCCTCGCTATGCTCCCGAGGCGCACATAAAAGTTCCCAGATACTCACTTGTGCTCTAGTCTTCCTCAATTGCCTCGGCACTATATCCCTCTCAGTATTTTCTGCAGTCTCAACCACTTCTATGCCATATGTCAAAACTTTCTTACCCTTTTCTGCCATATCATTGTAAAAAACGACCGATGCGCGTCATTCCCATCACTTCTTCCTCATCACTGCTAGAGAAATCAAGCCAAAAGTTTTTCCCCTGCTCAGTCTCATCTTCACTAGTACTATCCCAGATTCCCAGGCAAAAGGCTTGAGGGTGAAAGGATTTTAGGACAAGGTCTTCTGGGAGGCCAGAATTGATCATATAGGCATGTGGTGGTACGGCACGGTAGTTGGGTAATGGGTTTCTGTGTGTGTCAGGTTGTTCTATTTCTGGGTCAGGTATTTTCTTGGAGTCTATCAGGTCTTGGATTTCATGGCGGAGTCGGGCGCAGTTGTCGGTGTCATGGCCCTTCTGTTGGTGAAAGTGACAGTAAATGCTTAGGTTATAATGTGATGGTGGGGGATTGGGTAATGGTTTGGCTTCCAACGGTTTTAAGAGCCCTTGCCTCTTCAATTTCTCTAGCACCTTTGACAGGGGTCTTCCCAAGTTGGAAAATCTCCGGTTCTGGATATAAGCAATCTCAGCAGAAACGGGCTTTGTTCCCGATGTTCCCCCAATGGGCCTCCTGTTCAGACCATAGAATTTTCTATTCTCGGCCTCTTCTTCCTCAATATCCATGACAGTTTCCCTCAACTGCCGAAAGTCTGTAATCATGGAGGTCATCCTCCTCAACTTGCTGTAAATGGAGGGATTGGTGCCCTTGATAATCATTTTAATCTGGTCCTTCTCCGAGGGCCTAGTCTGCATTTTCAAACAACTGACCTCTCCATCGGTCCACATACTCCTTAAAACTCTCCTCCGATTTTTGCTTAACATTCTCCAGATCGCAGAGTGACAGATCGATCTCTAGGTCAGTGACATACTGCTTCAGGAAGGCGTCAGCCAACTCCCTCCAATCTTCATCACTTTCTTCTCCAAACTGTGGTACCACACCACGGGAGCTCCCTCGAGCGACATTCCAAACATCTTCTGCACTTGGCGCTGAGACAGGCCAACTGAACTCATCACTGATACAAACTGTCGGAGATGCACCCTTGGATCCCCATTCCCGTTAAACTTAGCCATATCAGGCATCTTGAACTGTGCCGACAACTGTTCCTCAAAAGTCAGTGTGTCATAATCCAGCAAATCTTCATTATACCCCTCATCTTGCGGGTAACTGACTTAACCTGATCCCGAAGTTTCTGTAACTCTGCTTGAGACCCAGATACTCTGCCTACTGCATACTCTGCCATATCATCATCAAAAGTGGGGATATCATCCCCCAACCCATTCGGAGGCTCCTCACGCCTCACATTCTCAGAATTTCCCCAGCACGGGGCACGGCCATACCAGCCACAGCAGTAGTCAAGGCTTGCAACTGTTCAGTAATCTTGGCGAGACCGTTCTCTAACTGATCCATACGGGATACCTCATTACCGGATTCACTCATGACTGTTACTGTTCTTTTAATGAGCCTTGTTCCTTCTCTAACCCAAACGGTATCTATGATGTCTTTTTGAGACATAGATGTTGTTAACATGATATATGTATGTATGAGGTGCATGAGATGCATGTAACATGTATAACATACTAAATTAATTAAAATTTTCAAACAAATCGGCCCGTTATCATTTTAGAAGCTTTTGGGCTAACTGTCATAGGAGTGAACTCGTCCTAGTTTAAATGGCCCAACAAGTTCACATCTCATGGCAAGGAGCCCAACTAAATCCAAATGGTAATGTTCCGAACACAAGCACGAAGTGGCCCATCAATCACTTAGAAGCCTTTGTCCCAATCGTCATAAAATGCGTTCTTGTCCCAGTTTAAATGACCCAACAAGCCCGTATCCCATGACAAATGGTCCAAATGGATTCAAACGACGATGTTCCCAAACACAAGCATAAAAGAAAGATAATGCAAACATAAAACAATGATTTCTACAGAATGGCCCATCAACATTTCAGAAGCTTTGGGCCTAATGGTCATAAGGTACGAACTCGCCCCAGTTTAAATGGCCCAGCAAGTTCGCATTTCTGACAATAGTCCAACTGCATCCAAATGAGGATGGTCCACAAGCACATATTCAAGGAAATAATTGTTACTTTAACCATACAAACCCGGTCTATGGGTGGGTTCGCAAGAGTGTAGACAAAGGCTCTCACCGGCGAAGGATGGCCCACAACTAGGTCTCCCCAATCAAGGGTTCGAGCGACCAAGTGAGCGCACCCCTTTTTTATACACTAAGGTACGTGCCAATGAGCTATGGTGTGTGACTGACTGTCAAATGGATTTCCCGTTGTAGATTCCCCAGATGGAGGGTGGAGCGAGGCTCTCTTAAGTACCCTAGCCTCTTAGGCTCTTATCGTTGGTGACAGGAATAAACAACGAGTCCTCCAAATTAGTCCATCATAATAGGCTACGAGTAGATGGCCATATAGGTGCCTTCACAGCTTTTCCTTCTAGGAAGGTAGTGAATAAAAAAAGACACCAAACCATTACCTAGCCTCAAAATGCCCTGATTAAACCCCCATTTTATCCACTATAGACACTGTCAATTAGAACATAAATCCAAACATTACAAGACAATATTTCGGGGCCGATTCTCTATCCCCAGTGGAGTCGCCAGACTGTGGGACACAGGAACTGGGCGACGCATGCTGTCCCGGGATGCTGTTTAGAGTGATTTGGGGCTACTGTTTTGGTGGAAAGGGGCTGCTGTTTGGGGGAGATTTTTGGTGATGTGTGGGGGTTTAGGGGCTATGATATTTTCGGCTATGAAGTGGAGGAGGTGAAGAGAAATGGTTTTACTTCTTTATGCTATTACCGTGAATGATATTGTGTGAATGTGATGGGAAATTCTTTGCTTGTTTTCTTCTTGTGATGGGCGTGAACTATATGTGTGAAGGAAAGAATGGCTTTGGTTAGGGGTTGTTTATATAGAGAAGGGTTAGGGCTTCACCTTGTCTCACAAGGAAGGGATTTGGTGCATTCAATTAGGATATGATTTAGTGTTAGACAAGGAAAGCAATGGATTTGATTGGGGGACATGTCTTGGCTAGATTAGGAATACAATATATTTGATTGGTTAGGATTAGGCATTTAATTTGTTAGATTAGGAAGTCAATATTTTTTATTTTTACGATTGATTTTAATTAGGTATATCATCTTTTTAATTTAGGTATATAAATATTTGATTTGTTTAAATTAGGCATGATTTTATTTTATGTTTTATTTAATTTGGTAAATGATTTAATTATTATTTAATTTGATTACATTATCTAATTAATATTTAACTTATTTGGGTGTAATTTAAGGGCCTTGGGCGTGTGGGCCTCGCAGCAAAACCATAAATACCGACACCGTTCGAACGCCTCTTAGAACGCTGCACGAACGCCCGCAATCTGTTTGACGTTCGAACGTGGTAACGGACGCAGCACGAACGAAAACAGTGAACTTGATGACATACTTATTCCGAATTTCCCCTTCCGACGTCCGTTTCCCGCAATATCCTTAACTTAAAAAAGGTAGTGCCTCCAACTGAGACTCATCATCGGGTTTCACATGCAAAAATGCAATGCCTACAGGTATATCTTTATTTGATTTTTTGATATCAAATAAGTGTATTAGATACACATTTTTCTCAACAACCAACACATCTCTCTCTCTCACTCTTCTCTTCTTCTCTCACGCCCAATGGGCTGATTTCCTCTTCTGTTTTCTGCCAAACTGCCGATAATGAAGAGAAGTACAATGGTGATTTTTGTGGCAAAAAATTACCAAGTGCTAGCACACATTCGGGGTCTTGCGAATGTGATAGGGAACCGCACTTGTGAGCTTGGAATCACAACACAAAAGCTTGGAGCTTGGAGGACCAAGATGGCCGATTTTTTGGAACTTCAAAACAGCCCACTGCCGAGCCTTGGAGGAGAAAAGCTTGAAGTTTTATTGTTCGTCGCATTTCTCAACCGCTCAATGTAAGTATTCATTAACTTCTTTGATGTATTCGCACGTATGTTTCATTGTTTTAATCGATCCTCGGGACCGTAGAGAAACCCAACAATGGTATCAGAGCGAAATTGAGCATGAAACTTGAACTTAGGGTTAAAATTGGGTAAATTGAATTTGATCATGATTTGATAAAATTATTTGATTGAGTATGCTTGAATGATGTTTAATTGAAGTTGTATTGGATCAATTTCATGAAAATTGGATTGAATCATTTTCCCCAATTTTTAAGGCTTGGCCGAGAATGATGAACCCTAATTGTCATGGTAATTTTTGTGTTTTTGATTATTGGATGAGTTGGAAAACATTGGGTAATGTTGATTGTGGATTCAATTGGATTGAATTCGAATTGGACATATAAAACCCCAAATTGCCGTGACTTTAGCATGTATAAATGGGTTTGATTTTTGATTAAAATGTGTTGGACATGTTTTGATGTTAATGAGCATAATTAATTGTAAGTGTTTTGGAAATGTTAATTTGGGTAATTAATTATGGCTTACACTTTGGTTAATTAAGTTATAAAATTTGGAATTTGGTAATTTAATTAATTGGGCCTATTTTGGAAATTGGGCTTTAAAAGTTGTAATTGGGCTTTAATGGGCTTGGTTGTACCAAGATGGGTTTAGGCTAAATTGGTTGGATCCAATTGGGCCCAAAACCATATCCATAAAGTCCAATTATGACTTAATGGACCTTTAATATTAATTGGGCCTAATGGGCCTAAATTGGTTTCTTGGCATATAAGGGTGATTCCTTAAATGGGCTTTGGTATTTGGGTTTGATCCAATTGACCAAAAGTCCATGCCTTAAGAAATTAATTAAAAGCCCATTGGACTTTAATTAAATTGACATTGGATGTTAATCGGGCTTTGAGACCCGTAACGGTTAGATTTAGAATCTAAGTCGTAAAGGTTCGTTAATAAAGTGTAATATTTAATTTGGAACTAAATAGTGAATTAGTATTAAATACATATTAAATTGGATTTAATGTTTTAGTTTAATTTAATTCAAGAATTCATACTTTGAGTACTTATTCGCAAAACGAGTTTGACTCGCGCAAAATCAAATCGTTGTTTGAACATTGGATGGTCATTAATTATCAGATTAAATATTGGATTAGATTGATTGATAACATGCTTGTGTGAATACATGGTTGCGATGCATGAATAATGTATATCGGATGGATATTAGATGGGTGGGGCAATTTTGGAAATTGTTGTAATAAATTTAGAATTTATTAAATTGGACCTGCGAGTCCAGCCTATTACCTCCTTACTCTTTGTATTTCTCTTCTCACCTATTCCCCTCAATGTAAATGAGGTTTCTTTAGAAGTGTTATGTAATTGGGTAGAAGTAATACTTGTGCTAGCGGGAGAGAGGAAAGGGAGAGATTTGTTCTAGGAACAATGTGTTAAATATCCATCCGCATATCATTATTATTTTATTTACGCGCCTTATTATGTGTTTAGAATGCATGTTTAAGGGTGTATGATGATGAGACCTAACAAAGATAATTAATTGGTTGCCAATTACGCGAAAAACCATCAACATCATATTAAGCGTTTTTCCTTCCATTGAGTGATTCTTACTCAAGATCTAAGACTGGCATTGGTTTGTTGGCCAAAGTCAAGACATTTTTCCGTCGAGGATGTGTTTGAACCGTGAAGGCTTTGTTCCATATTGGTGTCTTGTCCAAGTTGTGATTTTTTGGCCAATGTCAAGATCACTTCTTGTCCATCGACATTGATTACAAAGCTTTCCAAGGTCAATGGGTTCCGCTTAACTGGGATCACTAAGTTTGTTGTGCCAAAGCCAAGGCTTAGTTGATTCAGAGGAAAAAGGTTAGGCAATATATTGGATATATTGGCATATATAGGATATGTGTTTCGGAGTTCGGACTTGGATGTCCACCTACTGGATCTAGGAATTGGATGGGATCCAATTGATCTTAGAGATCTACCTAGTTAATTATCATACAATTTGTTGGCCAAAGTCAAGATTGTGTGTTATTTAACAGGATCCTAGCCCACTAGGAAACAAGGTTTCCCGAGTACTCCACATAAGGTTAAAGGCTCGCCGAAAATTAGTGCGAGGCAAGTATTAAATTTGCAATATTCGTTTAGTTGCCATACGCGCTCATTTCAATTTTTCGTCAATATAAATTAATATATTAGTTGGACTAATAATTAATCGTTGTTTTAATTAAACAGTTGGACTGTATTCAAACCATTTCAATTAATAGTTGATTTTATAATTGGATTATAGTAATCAATATAATTGAATTTAACCAATTAAATTATAGTTGATTATATAGTTAGACTATAACAATCATTATAATAAATTGTACCTAAATCGTTGATTAAATAGTTGGACTATTAGAATCAAGATAATTGAAAGATTAATGTTTAAAACATAATCCTGGGTGAAAAATGTTTTAAACGACTTTAATTTTCAAATTGGGAATAATGAATCAGGATAGTCCTGGAAACTAATAAGTTACTTTATTTGATAAAATAACATATTAGGCCTAAGCCCGGAGTTAAGCAAATAGTAGAGCATGATATTTGGAATATTCATGTGATGATAACCTTAGTGCTTAATCTGTTATGCTTGCCAAATAGACTCATTAATTTCTTAATCAGAACTAAGGATTAGATCCTTAAAGTATGATAATGAAATTGAAGGATCTTCATAGATCTATTTTAGATCTTTGAAGTACTAAATTGCAATAGTAAACTCTTGGAGAGTTAATGGCTATTCTCAAGGAGACAAAGCCAAAGTTTGCAATAAGGCAAGAAGCGCAAGGCGCGCATCTTACTTCGACATTCCAGAAGGGCAAGGCTTGGCCAAAGGATTCTGGGGTGTGAAAAGGGCAACGGCAAAGTCATTATAATCTTCTGGGAAGACAAAGGACAAATCCCAGTATGTCTGACTAAAATGTGGCAAACGGGGACACGGAAACGTGACTGCCGTATGGACAAAGCAGACATGAGGAATAGAAGACGGTGCAAGGCTCCGACTTCAAATATGTTTGTTATTAACATGTTCACTACTAGTATTAAAATTGGATTTTAGATACTGAGTGTGGTACATAAATATGTACTGGTGTGCAGAATCTGCTAATAAGCAGGATTCTGACTTCAGATGAGATTGATCTACGAATAGGAAACGGGACGAAAGTCGCTGTTTTGACCGTAGAGACCTAAGTTTAGGAACTACCCTTCGAGTATGTACTTAAATTAGGAAACTGTTAAAATGTAACTAGTTTGACTAGAAATATTATCTCTATATCAGGGTTTAACCCGTTGCGGGTATACCTTTATAACTTAGAACACTAAAGTGTTTTATTTTATAAATATGATATTGAGATAAACACATTAGATGTGAATAACAGTATTTATATTTTGGATATAAATAAAATCTCGAACATATGACATGACAAACAAAGAACTCAAACTGAATAAATCAGTTGAAACTTAATAGTGGCATTGTTGTCTGGGACACAATACTAGGACTAATTTGATTCAATCAAATAAAGTCTACGAATCTAGTTTATTGGGCAAAGTGCCTAAAACACATTTACTTGGTAAAAGTGTAAGTGCCACCGATCTGTTAGCCCTTGGTCATAGTGACGTAAGTGGGCCCATGTCTAGCTAGGCTAGAGATGGATATGAATATTTCGTGACATTTACGGATGTGGCATCGCGTTATGGTTATGTGTCTCTTTTGAAACACAAATCGGAAACTTTTAGAGTTTCGACATGAAATAGACAAACAGATCGGCTAAAGTATTAAACCGTCACGGTTAGACCATGATGAAAATACTTGAGCAATAAGTTTCTCATATACTTGAAAGAGTATAGTATTCTTTCAATGAGGACTCCTCCCGGAACACGTCAATTTGACGGTGTGTCCGAAGAGAGAAACCAAATTTTGTTGGACATGATAACGTTAATCATGAGTCGCTCTGAGCTACCATTTCCTTCAACGAATACGCATAAACAGTGCAGAACTTATTTAGAATAAGGTTCCATAAATATCTGTTAGACAGACTTCATATAAAATATGAACAGGAAAGAAACCGGGTTTTCTCATTCGTAATGATTTGGGATGCTAGGCATATGTTTGGATGATACCAAACTAGAACCCAAATCGGATAAGTGCCCAATTGTAGGTTATCCTAGGGAAACCAAAGTATATTAATTAATACATCTCACAATAGAACAATGTAATTGTTGCTCACCATGCAGTTTTCCTAAGAGGAATACCTATATGCAGTGGTAAGTGGGAGGAAAGTAAAACTCGATGAAAATCAGAGTAATACTATTCCAGGCACCGAGTCCTAATGGAACACATATAGTTCATCAAGGTTTAAATTATACCAATAATCTTCGAATACACAAGAACCACGTAAGTCGGAGAGAGTCAGAAAACAACATGGGGTATGGGTTTCTGATCTCACCTCATAAAGATGTCAATCTTATTGAGCAATACGAACTGACTACGTATGAGGAAGTGATACAAGGTATCGACTCTCTATTATGGCAAAGTGCCATAAAATCTGAAATGGATTCCATGTATACCAACCAAGTTTGGATACTAGTTGTTGTACCGAAAGGCATTGTGTCTATTGGTACTATATAAGTCTTCATGGAAGACATAAATGGAAGGCGACATACCAACGTACTAAGCTAGGCTTGTAGCGGAAAGGTATCGTTATCAACATTGTGTCGATTACGACGAAACCTTTTACATGTTGCCATGGTAAGTCCATTTGGACAATGATTGCTAATGCTGCATGTTTCATTCATGAAATATGGCAGCTCGAATGCCAAAACTGCTTTCCTTAACGGAAACCTTTTGGAGGATGTTTACAACATCTTGACTGTTTTGTCGTACCAAAACTAGCAAACAAGGTTTGTAGGTTATTCGATCCATAGATGGATTGAAGCAAACATTGAGTTCTTGGAATTATCATTTTGATGTAATTATAATGGTGTATGATTTAATTCAAAATGAAATGATTCTTGTGTATATAAGGAGGTTAGTGGGAGCGCACTGACAGTGATGTCCTATATAATGATGACATATCATTTCTTGGAAATGATATTCCCATAATACAATCGGTGAAAGCTTGGCTTTCATGAAAAATTCTCCGTAGAATTCTTGGGAGAAACAACTTTTATTCTAGGAATAAAGATCTACTAGGATAGATCTAAAAGTTGTTAATACTCTCCGAGAACTCATACATTGAAAAATGTACGTGACCTGGTGTCTCATACGCTTTGAGCATATGGAGTCACAATCTGGCCAATCCAAGTGATAGTCATTGGATTGATGTTAAGAACATCCTTGAGTATCTTAGAGGAACTAAGGATGTTGTCTTAAACTATGGAGAAGGAGAACTTGAAGTGACTGGGATCACCTCTGCAAGTTTCCTAACTGATAATAACGACTATAAGTCGTAACAACGGTACTATACTGTTTAAATAACGAAACAGTGAGCTGGAAATCTTCCAAGCAAGATACTGTTACCGAATAAACAACAAAAGTGGATTATTGCTGCAGCTGAGGCAGCAATATAAGCCTTCTGGATTGATAATAATCCTAATCAGATTAGGAGTAGTTCTGTTAGTAGCTGAGCTAGGCTACAACACAGGCTAAAGAATTAATGGTCTCATCAATGATCCAGATATATACTTCGACTATTCATCTGATTCGTTCGGATCATACATCGTGGCGATGTGATGATCGTATAAATCGCATCAGATGATAATCATGCAAATCCACTGACAAAAGTATTTTCTCAGAAATTTGAGCGAACCGTACATAGTTCGGGTGTAGGACACTTGAGTGACTGGCTATAGGCCAAGTGAGAGATTGTTGGACAGTTATGACCCATAGCGTCACTATTTGTATAGATCATGGTGTTGTTGTACAAATTAACTATGTGACAAAGAAAATTGCTCTTTTATCATTTGTGATTAGATCACCAAGATGTATAAATGATGAAAGGTCCATATGATTAGTTCCTGGATTGAGATGATATGAGACAGTAACAATCCACGAAGGTTTAATCATTAAATATCCCTAGTTAGAGTATTATCGAGATTGGACATCGATAATGCGGAAAAGACTAGTATTACACTTGTGCGCGTTGTGAGGGCATAACGTCATAGTTCTCATTTATTTGGGTATAGGATACTCATGCAAGTGTAGTAGGAGGTTGTGTTTTACCGATGGTACGGGAAACAGCTTCGCTCTGGATAGACCCCTCGGAATTCCATTGGTAGTATTACTATGTGTCTATGGAAGTCCGAATCAGGGTAGGTGTATTTGGTCTTAACCTGAGACTTGCACCGCTAATACTTGCGACAATCAATATACTTTGGTTTTGGTCGTCCAGGGCTTTAACATGTTCTGTTTACGCCTCTTCTGGGTATATTGAGAATCGTAGTGTATTGGGAGTGATGTCAAGATGGAAGTATCACTCCAATAATAGTGGAGATGATGATCACGTAGGATACGGAACTAGTACTTTTAAGTAATTTATAATTCAAGAATACTTACTTGGAATAATTTATTCTTAAACGAGTTGGACTCGCGCAAATCAAATCATTATTTGAACATTGGATGGTCATTAATTAAAGAATAATTAATTTGATTAGATTAAAAGTACAAGTTTCGTATCCTACGTGATCATCATCTCCATACGACTGAAGTGATACTTCCATCTTGACATCACACCCAATACACTACGATTCTCAGTATACCCAGAAGAGGCGTACACATAACCTGTTAAAGCCCCGGATGACCAAAACCAAAGCGTACTGATTTTCGCAAGTATTAGCGATGCAAGTCTCAGGTTAAGACCAAATACATCTACCCTGATTCGGATTCCCATAGACACATAGTCATACTACCAATAGGATTCCGAAGGGTTTATCCAGAGCGAAGCTGTTCCCAATACCATCGGTAAACAGAACCTCCTATCACACTTGCATAAGTATCCAATACTTAAATATATGAGAACTATGTTGTTAAGCTTCCATAACGCGCATAAGTGCAATACTAGCCTATTCCGCATTATCGATGTCCAGTCTCGATAATACTACGACTAAGGATATTTAATGATTAAACCTTTCGTGGATTAAAACTGTCTCATATCTTATTAATCCGGTACTAATCATATGGACTTTTATCATTTATTTATCCGAGTAATCTAATTACAAAATGATAAAAGAGTAATTTCATTTGTCACATAGTTAATTTTGTACAAGAACACCATGTCCTTTACAAAATAGTGATGCTATGGGTCATAATTGTCCAACAATATCCCACTTGGCCTATAGCCAATCACTCAAGTGTCCAACACCTGAACTATGTATGGGTCGCTCATGTTTATGCTGAGATATCGCTTTCGCCAGCGAATTTACAAGGTTATCATCTGATGCGATTTATTCGATCATCACATCGCCACGATGTATGATCTCACGAATCAGATAAAATCGTCGAATTACATCCTTGGATCGTTGATGAGACCGTAAATCTTTAGCCTATGTTGTAGCCCAGCTCAGTTGCTAACATAACTACTTCTAATCTAATTAGGAATTTTATAAATCTAAAATGCTTCTTTTGCTGCCTCAGCCGTAGCAATATAATCTGCTTTTGTTGAATCGGCAACAGTATCTTGCTTGGAAGATCTCCAGGTCACAGTTCCGTTGTTCAAAAAAAATATGTACCCTTATTGCGACTCAAAGTCGTCTTCATCGGTTCAGAAACTTGCAATGGTGAACCCAGTCACTTCAAGTTCTCCTTCTCCATAGCTTAAGAAAGCATCCTTAGTTCGTCTAAGATACTTAAGGATGTTTTTAACATCAATCCAGTGACCATCACCTGGATTGGCCTGATTGTGACTCCAAATGCTCAAAGTATATGAGACACCTGGTTGCGTACATGTCTTTCAATGTACGAGTTCTCAGAGAGTGCCAACAAATTTTAGATCTATCCCAGTAGATCTTTATTCATATAATAAATGTTGCATCTCACAAGTATTCCATGAAGAATTTTAATGAAAGCTAAACTTTCACCGATTGTTTACATGAGAATGTTATTTTCAAGAAATAATACATCATCAATGTATATGACATCCAATGTCAGTGCGCTCCCACTAACCTTCTTTATTACACAAGAATCATCATCGTTTTGCATGAAACTATATACCATTATGATCTCATCAAAATGTTGATTCCAAGAATATAATGCTTGCTTCAATCCAAGAATGGATCGAATTAACTTGCAAACCTTGTTTGCATGTTTTGGTACGACAAAACTGTCAGGATGTTTTATAAAACATCCTCCAAAAGGTTTCCGTTAAGGAAAACGGTTTTGACGACCATCTGCCATATTTCATTATGAAATATGTAGTAATAGCAAGCATTATCTGAATGGATTTAATCATGGCAACAGGTAAAAGGTTTCGTCGTAATCAACACCATGTTGATGACGATACCCTTTTGTTACAAGCCTAGCTTTGTACGTTTGTATGTTTCCATCCATGTTTGTCTTCACCATGAAGACCCATTTGCTACCAATAGGCACAATGTCTTCTGGTACATCAACCAATGTCCAAAATTGGTTGGTATACATGGAATCCATTTTGGACTACATGGCACTTTTCCATAAACCGGAGTCGATACCTTGTATCATTTCCTCATACGTAGTTCGTTCATCTTCCTCAATAAGATTGACATCTACATGAGGTGAGATCAGAAACCCATACCTCTTAGGTTGTATCCTAACCCTCCCCGACCTACGCGGTTCTTGTGTATTAGAATATTGTGGTACAGATTCATCCCTGATGAACTATTCATGTTCCGTTAAGGGATCGGTGCCAGGAACAGTATCACTCCGATTTTCATCAAGTTATACTTTCCTCCCACTTACCACTGCATTTAGGTATTCCTCTTAGGAAAACCACATGGAGAGCAACAAATATCTTTGTTCTCTTGTGAGTAGTGGAATTAGTTTCCTTAAGATAAACAATTACAAATGGGCATTTGTCCAATTTGGGTTGTAGTTTGGTATCATCCAAACATTTAACATGCCCAGCATCCCCAAATCTTAGGAATGAGAAACCTAGTTTCTTTCCTGTCCATATGACATATGGAGTCTGTCCAACAGAATTTGACGGAACCTTATTCAAAATAAGTATTGCACTGTTCAATGTGTATCCCTAGAACGAAATTGGTAGCTCAGAGCGACTCATCCTTGACCTTACCATGTCCAATAAAGTTCAGTTTCTCTGTTAAGACACACCACTCAATTGAGGTGTTTCGGGATGAGTTCACTGTGAAAGAATACCATACTCTTTCAAGTAATCGAGAAACTTATTGCTCAAGTATTTTCCACTACGGTCCAACCGTAATATCTTAATATTTTTGCCCGTCTGTTTTTCTACTTAGTGTCGAAAATCTTTGAATTTATCAAAAGTTTTTGATTTGTGTTTCGTAAGATACATATAATCATAACGCGATGCAACATTCGTAAAGGTTATGCAGTATTGATATCCACCTCTAGCTTGGCTATATATGGGCCCACCTACGTCACCATGAATGTGGGCTAACAGCTCGGTGGCACGTGTACTTTTACCACTAAAAGGCACTTTAGGCATTTAACTTAATAAACAAGATTCGTAGACATCATATGATTTAAGATCAAATCTGTCCATAATATCCATTCTTCAAAAGAGTGGATAAGCGATTCTTCTTAATGTGTCCCAGACAACAATTCCACAAATAAGTCTCATATGATTTACTCAGTTTGAGCTATTTGTTTTTCATGTTATATGTTTGAGATTTGTTTATATTCGAAATATAAATACTGTTATTCACATCTAATGTGTATATCTCAATATCTTCTTTATAAACAAAACACTCGGTGTTCTGGAACATAAATGTATACCGGCAATGGGTTAAACTAGATATAGAGATAATATTTCTAGTTAAACTAGGTACATTATAATAGTTTCCTAATTTAAGTACATGCCTAAAGGGCAGTTCTAAAACTTAGGTTCCCATAGCCAAAACAGCGACTCTCGTCCCATTTTTGACTCACAGGTCGATCTCATCTAAAGCCAGTCTCCTGCTAATCAGCAGATCCCACACATCAGTATATATGTATGTACCACATTCAGTATCAAAAATCCAATTTTTAAAACTAGTAGTGGACACGTTTATTACAATAACAAACATACATGAAGTCGGAGCATTGCCCGCCTTCACTTCCTTCATGTCTGCCTTGTCCATACAGCAGTCATGCTTCCAGTGACCTCGTTTGCCACAGTTTAGGCAGACATCTTGGGATATGTCCTTTGTCTTCCCAGAATACTGTGATAATTTTTAGTTTGCCCTTTTTCTTCACATCCCCAGAAGCCTTCGGGAAAGCCTTGTCCTTCTGAGATGTCAAAGTAAGATGCGTCTTGCGCTTCTTGCCCTTTTGGAAGCTCTAGCTCTGCCTCATTGAGCATAGCCATTAACTCTCCAAGAGTTATCTCTTGGTTCATGATGAATCTGCCACATCATTCGGGTAGAGACTGTAAGATCAAATCTATGGAAGTCTCGGCCTCATAGGTAATGCCCAGCTAACCTAGTTGTTCGATGTCAGCAATCATTTGCGACACCTAGTGCTCGACAGATGTACCCTCTGACATGCGCGAGTGAAAGAGCTTCTTTTGCAATTCATACTTCTAAGATCTAAGGTTAGATATATGAAAATCCTTTAATTTCAACATCATGGTATAAGGATCTAATCCTTAGTTTTGACGACGAAATTAAGGAGTCATTGCAGCAAGCATAACAGATTGAGCACTAAAGTTATCATCACAATGAGTCTTCTAAAGCTCATGCTCTACTATTTGCTCAACTTCGGGCTCAGGCCCGAGAGGTTTCTCTATCCAATAGAGTAACTTCTCAACTCCCAGGACTATCCTGAGATTCATTTCCCAATCTAGAAAATTAAAGCCGTTAAATAAATTTTCACCCAGGATTATGTCCTTTGACGCTTAATCTTTCAAGTTATCTTGATTGCTATAGTCTAACTATCAAATCAATGATTTCGGGTACTATCAAATATAATGATTACTATAGTCCAACTATATAACCAACTATAAATGATCAGTTACACTCAAATGTAATGATTACTATAGTCTAACTATATAACCAACTACAAATGAAGTAGTTTGAATACAGTCCAACTGTTAAATTAAAAACAACAATTGAATATTAGTCCAACTAATATATTTATATTTTTAATGATGAAAAATAAAATGAGCGCGTATTGGCAAGTATTTAAACGAAATTGTAAATTTAATACTTGTCTCCCATTATTTTTCGATGAGCCTCTAACCCTCTGTGGAGTACTCGGGAAACCTAGTTTCCTAGTGGGCTAGGATCCCGTTAAATAACACACAACCTTGACTTTGGCCAACAAGTTGTATGAAACTTAACTAGGTATATCTTTAAGATCAATTGGATCACATCCAATTCCTAGATCCAGTAGGTGGACCTCCAAGTCCGAAACATATATCCAATATATGTAAATATACCCAATATATTTCCTAACCTTTTTTCCTCTAAATCAACTAAGCTTTGGCTTTGGCTCAACAAGCTTAATGATTCTAGTTAATCGCGACCTATTGACAGTGGGAAAACTTCGTAATCGAGGTCGATAAACAAGAAATGACCTTGACTTTGGCCAACAAGTCACAACTGCCCAAGACACGTGATATGTAACAAAGCTTACGTGGTTCAAACACATCCGTGATGGACAAAGGTCTTGACTTTGGCAAACATACCAATGCCAATCTTGGATCTTGAGAGAGAACCACTCAATGGAAGGAAAAACGCTTAATATTGAATGAGGATTTTTCGCGTAAATTGGCAACCAATTTATTATCTTTGATTAGGTCTCATCATACACCCTTAAGCATGCATTCTAAAAGTATAATAAGGCACAAAATAAAATAATAATGATATGCGGATGAATATATAACAAACTTTGTTCCTAGAAAAAATCTCTCCATTTCCTCTCTCCCGCTAGCACTATTCTTACTTCTACCCAATTACATAACACTACCAGAAACCTCATTTACATTGAGGGGAATTGGTGAGAATAGAAATACAAAGAGAAAAGAGGTAATAGGCTGGACACGCAGGTCCAATTTAATAAATTCTAAATTTAATACAACATTTTCTAAAATTGCCCTCACTCTTCTAATATCCATTTGATATACATTATTTATACAATACATCCATGTATTCACACAAAGCACGTTATTCAATCAATCTAATCCAATTAATTAATCTTTGATTAATGACCATCCAATGTTCAAAAAACGATTTGATTTGCGCGAGTCCAACTCGTTTAAGAATAAATACTCAAAGTACGTATTTTTGAATTATATCGAACAATAATTTTAAATCCAATTTAAATTGTATCCAATACTAATTCATATTTAATTCCAAATTAAATAATTACATTTTTAATAGTGCCTTTTAGACTGATTCTAAATCCAATCTTCATGGGTCTCAAAGACTAACTTATTTAATTACAATATTCCAAATATCATAATTATTTTAATTAAAGTGTAATTACCATAATTAATTAATTAATCCAATGTTTCCAAAACATCAATTAAACTAATTAATCATGCTTTAATTAACCAACTCATGTCCAACACAAATTGAAGCAAAATCAATGTATTACACATGCTAAGGCTCACGGAAATTTGGCATAAACATATCCAATTTTGATTTCAATCTAATTAACTCAACAATCAAAATACATATCATGCCATAAACTCATCCAATAGTCAAATTAACAAAAAATCACCATGATACATGCTAGGGTAGTGTTCGGCCAAGCTAAGGAAATTAGGGAAAAATTTATCCAATTCATTTTCTCAATTCCTAAGATGCATAAATCTAATTCATCATCATCCAGGCTCAACCAAACAACCAATTTAGGTAAATCATGCTCCAAACACAAAATCCCAAATTAAAGTATATAAACCCTAGGTTCAAATCAAGCTTAGATCTCGCTCTGATACCATTGTTAGTGTTCGTAGAACATGCCAAGGATCTCTAAGAGTGATTCGTGTGTGAATTAATCAAAGGGAGTTGCGGAATACTCACATTGATCGGCTTTGAATTTCGAAAATTTCCATGGATGTGTAGAAGCTCCAAGCTTTCTATGTTGTTTCCAACACTTGGGTGAGTCTCCCTATCACCTTGTTCGACTTATTGAAGTGCTAGCTTACTTGAATTTTTGCAACAAAAATCCATGGAGAAAGAAGAAGCTCACGGTTTTGAGCTTTGGAGAGGAAGGAGAGATGCTGTGAATACTGAATTCATTCACTTCCAAAGTTGACCAAATTAATTTAAAGTGAGGTTGAGTGTTGATATTGGTTTGAGTGTTATATAAGCAAAGCCAAACTCACTTTTAATAAATAAAATCCATGATTTTAAGCCTAACCACTTCTATCATATGTCTAACATGTGATGTAAGGGAAGTGGGTCCCACCATTTTTAAATTTCAAATTTATGTCGGCTAACTCAACACACAACTTCGTTCGGGCCCAGTTTCATTTAATTCAGAAATAAACGAATTTTCCGTCGCGACGTAAGTAAATCTAATTTAACTAAATAATAATGCCTTGCAAACTTATTACGGAAGTCGCTTGCGAATTAATTCTAAATTAATTCGTTCGCTAGAATTAAAATCCAATTTACCTTGCAAACTTATTACGGAAGTCGCTTGCGAATTAATTCTAAATTAATTCGTTCGCTAGAATTAAAATCCAATTTAATTCCGCATTTAAATCTAATTTCAATTAATATATCCAATATATTATTTTAGCCCAATTAAATAAATTAAATAGTAAAATCCAATTTAACTATTAAATTTACTTTGCCGATTAATTCCAAATTAATCACGCTCTCTCTCTTCTAGTCGAATTAATCCCAGATTAACTCATGCCATAATTAATCCCAGATTAATTTTCTCTCTCATAATTAATCCCAGATTAATTCTGTTCGAGTCAAATATCATCAGTGAATCTTTGGGAGGCGACCCAAGAGATCTATGGATATGTTGACAGTAAATCCGGTCATCGGACTATCCGAACACGTGCGTACCCGGTACCACGTTCTTACCGATTTACAAGACATGGTTGGCTTCTAGCAAAGCATCGTGCCTACCCAATTCTCCAGAAATATTCTTTAAAGGAATATATAATCTTTATCAAGGGTAGTATACTAAGTATTGTACATTACGATCCAGTATCAGATGTCACATGCTAGGCATGGGGCTGGAATTGTGTCTGCCTCGTACAAAGCATATATCGGATCACTGAAAACTAGTCTCTATAATCGGATAATCATGACCTAGTCATATTATCCCGATGACTGTAGTACTTAAGAGTACTAGTTCCGTATCCTACGTGATCATCATCTCCATATGACTGAAGTGATACTTCCATCTTGACATCACACCCAGTACACTATGATTCTCAGTATACCCAGAAGAGGCTTACACAGAACCTGTTAAAGCCCCGGACGACCAAAAGAAAAGGATATTGATTATCGCAAGTATTAGCGATGCAAGTCTCAGGTTAAGACCAAATACACCTACCCTGATTCGGATTCCCATAGACACATAGTCATACTACCAATGAGATTCCGAGGGGTCTATCCAGAGCGAAGCTGTTCCCGTACCATCGGTAAATAGAACCTCCTATCACACTTGCATAAGTATCCAATACTTAAATATATGAGAACTATGCCGTTAAGCTTCCATAACGCGCACAAGTGTAATACTAGCCTATTCCGCATTATCGATGTCCAGTCTCGATAATACTACGACTAGGGATATTTAATGATTAAACCTTTCGTGGATTAAAATTGTCTCATATTTTATTAATCTGGTACTAATCATATGGACTTTTATCATTTATATATCTGAGTAATCTAATTACAAAATGATAAAAGAGCAATTTCCTTTGTCACATAGTTAATTTTGTACAAGAACACCATGTCCTTTACAAAATAGTGATGCTATGGGTCATAATTGTCCAACATAATTGCCATAATTAATTAATTAAACTAATATTTCCAAAACATCAATTAAACTAATTAATCATGCTTTAATTATCCAACTCATGTCCAACACAATTGAAGCAAAATCAATGTATTACACATGCTAAGGCTCACAGAAATTTGGCATAAACATATCCAATTTTGATTTCAATCTAATTAAATCAACAATCAAAATACATATCATGCCATAAACTCATCCAATAGTCAAATTAACAAAAAATCACCATGATACATGCTAGGGTAGTGTTCGGCCAAGCTAAGGAAATTAGGGAAAAATTTATCTAATTCATTTTCTCAATTCCTAAGATGCATAAATCTAATTCATCATCATCCAAGCTCAAACAAACAACCAATTTAGGCAAATCATGCTCCAAACACAAAAACCCCAAATTAAAGTATATAAACCCTAGGTTCAAATCAAGCTTAGATCTCGCTCTGATACCATTGTTAGTGTTCGTAGAACATGCCAAGGATCTCTAAGAGTGATTCGTGTGTGAATTAATCAAAGGGAGTTGCGGAATACTCACATTGATCGGCTTTGAATTTCGAAAATTTCCATGGATGTGTAGAAGCTCCAAGCTTTCTATGTTGTTTCCAACACTTGGGTGAGTCTCCCTATCACCTTGTTCGACTCATTGAAGTGCTAGCTTACTTGAATTTTTGCAACAAAAATCCATGGAGAAAGAAGAAGCTCACGGTTTTGAGCTTTGGAGAGGAAAGAGAGATGCTGTGAATAGTGAATTCATTCACTTCCAAAGTTGACCAAATTAATTTACAGTGAGGTTGAGTGTTGATATTGGTTTGAGTGTTATGTAAGCAAAGCCAAACTCACTTTTAATAAATAAAATCCATGATTTTAAGCCTAACCACTTCTATCATATGTCTAACATGTGATGTAAGGGAAGTGGGTCCCACCATTTTTAAATTTCAAATTTATGTCGGCTAACTCAACACACAACTTCGTTTGGGCCCGGTTTCATTTAATTCAGAAATAAACGAATTTTCCGTCGCGACGTAAGTAAATCTAATTTAACTAAATAATAATGCCTAGCAAACTTATTACGGAAGTCGCTTGCAAATTAATTCTAAATTAATTCGTTCGCTAGAATTAAAATCCAATTTAATTCCGCATTTAAATCTAATTTCAATTAATATATCCAATATATTATTTTAGCCCAATTAAATAAATTAAATAGTAAAATCCAATTTAACTATTAAATTTACTTTGCCGATTAATTCCAAATTAATCGCGCTCTCTCTCTTCTAGTCGAATTAATCCCAGATTAACTCATGCCATAATTAATCCCAGATTAATTTTATCTCTCATAATTAATCCCAGATTAATTCTGTTCGAGTCAAATATCATCGGTGAATCTAGGGCTGGAATTATGTCTGCCTCGTACGAAGCATATATCGGATCGTTGGCAACTAGTCTCTATAATCGGATAATCATGACCTAGTCATATTATCCCGATGAGTGTAGTACTTAAAAGTACTAGTTTCGTATCCTACGTGATCATCATCTCCATATGACTAAAGTGATACTTCCATATTGATATCACACCCAGTACACTATGATTCTCAGTATACCCAGAAGAGGCGTACACAGAACCTGTTAAAGCCCCGGACGACCAAAACCAAAGCGTACTGATTGTCGCAAGTATTAGCGATGCAAGTCTCAGGTTAAGACCAAATACACCTACCCTGATTCGGATTCCCATAGACATATAGTCATACTACCAATGGGATTCCGAGGGGTATATCCAGAGCGAAGCTGTTCCCGTACCATCGGTAAATAGAACCTCCTATCACACTTGCATAAGTATCCAATACTTAAATATATGAGAACTATGCCGTTAAGCTTCCATAACGCGCACAAGTGTAATACTAGCCTATTCCGCATTATCGATGTCCAGTCTCGATAATACTACGACTAGGGATATTTAATGATTAAACCTTTCATTAATTAATATTGTCTCATATCTTATTAATCCAGTACTAATCATATGGACTTTTATCATTTATATATCTGAGTAATCTAATTACAAAATGATAAAAGAGCAATTTCATTTGTCACATAGTTAATTTTGTACAAGAACACCATGTCCTTTACAAAATAGTGATGCTATGGGTCATAATTGTCCAACATAATTGCCATAATTAATTAATTAAACTAATATTTCCAAAACATCAATTAAACTAATTAATCATGCTTTAATTATCCAACTCATGTCCAACACAAATTGAAGCAAAATCAATCCATTAAACATGTTTAAGCTCACGGCATTGGCAAGGAAATTATCAAGCAATTTGATTTCAATCCAATTAAATCAACATATAACATACATTTCATGCCAACAACACATCCAATTGTCTAATTTTCAAAAAATCACCATTAGCATTCTAGGGGTAGTATTATGCCAATGTGGGATTTTTAGGGAAAATTAATCTAATCAATTTTTCACAAAATCAATCATGCATAACTCCAAGTTATCATCATATAACCATAACCAAACAATCAATTTAGACAAATCATGCTCCAAGCAAAAAATCCCAAATTAAAGTCCTTAAACCCTAGATTCAAATCAAGCTTAGGATGGCTCTGATACCATTGTTAGTGTCCTAGACATGCCAAGGATCTCTAAACATGATTCTAGTGTGAATAAATCAAAGGGAGTTGCGGAATACTCACATTGATCGGCTTTGATGAATCTTTCTAAAAACTTCATGGATGTAGAAGCTCCAAGCTTTCTTTACTGTTCCAAACTCATGGGTGAGTTTCCCTATCACCTTCAAGAGACTCCCAAGTGCTAGCTTGCTTGAAATCTTTGCCACAAAAATTTCCATGGGTAAGAGAGGCTCATGGTTTTGCGTAAGAAAAGAGAGAATATGAATAGTTCCCAACTTTCCAAAAGTTGGTTGGTGTGTTGTGTTATAAAGTCCAACATTAATTAGCCAACTGCACCCATCATGAATAGTGACAAGTGATTTAAATCAAGTGTCAAGTTGATGTAAGTTGTGGGTCCCACCCAATTTCAAATTCCAAATTTGAGTTGGCTTACACAACACACTTTGGGGCCGGGTTCGTTTAATCCGACTAAATGAATTTTCCGTCGCGACGTAATTAAATCTAATTAAATAATAATGCCTAGCAAAATTATTACGAAAGTCGCTTACGAATTAATTCCAAATTAATTCGTTCGCTTGAATTAAAATCCAATTTTAATTCCGCATTGAAATCCAATTTCAATTAATATATCTGATATATTATTATAGCCCAATAAATAAATTAAATAGAAAAATCCACTTTAACTATTAAATTTATTTTATCAATTAATTCCAAATTAATCGCGTTCTCTCTTCTTCACGAATTAATCCCAGATTAATTCATGACGCAATTAATCCCATATTAATTTTCTTTCTCATAATTAATCCCAGATTAATTCTTTTCGAGTCAAATCTCATCGGTGAATCTTTGGGAAGTGACCCAGGAGATTCCTGGATATGTTGGCAGTAAATATGATTGTCGGACTATCTGACACGTGCGTACCCGGTACCACGTTCTTACCGATTTACAAGACATGGTTGGCTTCTAGCAAAGCACCGTGCCTACCCAATTCTCCAGAAATATATACAACATGGAATATATATAATCTGTATCAGGCGTAGTATACAATGTATTGCGTATTACGATCCAGTATCAGATGTCACATGCTAGGCCTGGGGCTGGAATTGTGTCTGCCCCGTACGAAGCATATATCGGATCACTAGCAACTAGTCTCTGTAATCGGATAATCATGACCTAGTCATACTATCCCGATAGCTGCAGCATTTAAGAGTACTAGTTCTGTATCCATGCGTGATCATCATCTCCATATGACTGAAGTGATACTTTCATCTTGACATCACACCCAATACACTACGATTCTCAGTAAACCCAGAAGAGGCGTACACAGAACCTGTTAAAGCCCGGACGACCAAAACCAAAGTGTACTGATTGTCGCAAGTATTAGCGATGCAAGTCTCAGGTTAAGACCACATACACCTACCCTGATTCGGATTCCCATAGACATATAGTCATACTACTAATGGGATTCTAAGGGGTCTATCCAGGGCGAAGCTGTTCCCGGTCCAACGGTTAATAGAACCTCATATCACACTTGCATAAGTATCCAATACTTAAATATATGAGAACTATGCTGTTAAGCTTCCCTAACGCGCACAAGTGTAATACTAGTCTACTCCGCATTATCGATGTCCAGTCTCGATAATACTACGACTATGGAGATTTAATGATTAAACCTTTCGTGGATTAATACTGTCTCATATCTTATTAATCTGGTACTAATCATATGGACTTTTATCATTTATATATCCAAGTAATCCAATTAAAAAATGATAAAAGAGCAATTTCCTTTGTCACATAGTTAATTTGTACAAAAACACCATGTCTTTTACAAATAGTGATGCTATGGGTCATAATTGTCCAACAGAATAATGGGAAAGTGATAACCAATATTGAGATTGATGAAGATGATATACCAAAGTTGATAGATGTTAGTGATGATAAGGGTGTTTTGTATCAGGATGAGGGAAAACATTTATTGCTAGATGTGCATTGAGTGCCCAACGGCTTTGACACTATGTACTATTAGTAGGAAAATATGTGGTATGATCATTGATGGAGATGATTTACCTGAAATGGTAGATGCTAGTGATGATAAAGGTGTGGTGTATCAGGATGAGGGGAAAATAATTATTGCTAGACGTGCCTTGAGCACACAACATCTTTCGCACTGTGTAATATTAATAGGAAAGTACATAGTATGGTTATTGATGGGGTAGTTGCACTAACGTGGCTAGTACTACACTTGTAGAGAAACTAGGGTTACATGTGATAAACATCTGAGACCTTACATATTTCAGTGGCTAAATGATTGTGGGGAGGTTAGGGTGAATAGGCAGGTGTTGATAACTTTTACCGTAATGACCTGAATTTTACATATTAATTTAACTAGAATTTTGGTGATCATAAAATAAATAATTTAGAATATTAAAGAAACAAGTTGGGCCTAATTAAAACTTATTAGTCAAGTCCAAATTGCTAAGTGCACCCAAGGCATGCACTAAATTAAACCAAGCCCAAATCCTTGTCAAATGCTTGAATTCACTAAAAAAGTTTTTGGCTTAATTAAAAAGATATAAAAAATTATGATGTATGGTCGTCCACCATTGGTAATTATTGTACGGGCCAAATTTGGGCTAAGGGCAATTTCAACACTTCACCTTTGGTCCAATACCTTATATAACCCAATACTTCCCAACAGTGCCCAGAATGGGTTGAGGTCGATGACCTAATTTCCCTAGGCCCAAACATCAAGATAAGGGCCCAAGAAACATCTACACCAATTTTTGGGCTGAGAATCCCATTGACTTCATAACTCCAACTCCGGTCAACGTTTACTTTCCAACCGAAAAAACATCACTTCAAGTAATAAATACTATCCGAATAATCAGCTTATTCATGACCGAAAGACAAAGATTAAGCATGTTAGTGGGGTCCACCCTCATTAATGCACATCCATTTTTCCTGGAGCTTCCCTTTTAGAGCCTATAAAAAGGAAGCATGTCTCATAATTGCGATCATCAAAATATAAGCCTCTCAACTCCATCTTAAGTAAATACTTATCAAAGCTTTTTCACCAAAACCTCTCTTCCCTAAACTTTCGATCACCCAAACTCTGACTCACCGCCTTCATGGCAGCCTATGGGGGTTAAGGTAGCCTCGGACCTTGCTCCTCATTCTATCATATATATATTGCTCATTTCCATTACTGACTCGAGCGTCGCAGGGCCTACGGCCACCACCACATCGGTGGGTAGACACTCCATGCTTACACCACATTTGTTTTACAGGATCGTTAGTGCCCCTAATCTAAAAATTCTCGATTGTGGACCTCGGGCGAAAATCAATGTCTATAATTTGGTGCCCACCGTGGGCCCTTAGCGATTCATAGCAGGCAAAGACTCTTCAGTCTACGATCATTACAAACATAACTATCCATGGCTTCAAGCAGCGAGTAGACATCAGATCATGTGGCTGCTCTGTTGGCCATTCTCTAAGAACGGCTACGAGTTTTAGAGGAGGAAAATTCAGCCATGCGAAGCTCCAATACGAACCTCCAAAAGCAGCTAGAATAAATTTCCTCTACCTCCCAACGATGAGAAGTTCCAAACCTCCTCAATCACCATACACTTCGGTCCAATCTACTGGAAGCATTCAATAATGAGGCAAATGACAATCCTCCATCAGACAATCATCCACCAAATCAAGAAAGGAATCAACATACTCTCTCAGCCGACCAAACACGGCATATCACTTCCTCCATGCGTAAAGAAATGCAAGAGTTCAATGAGGCGATTCTTTCCACCCTACCAGGTATCAGGCTACCTGTGAGAAATGTCGAGCATGTACAATCTAAGATACTCATTTTTTGGGGCCATTACCTCTATCGAACTCCCGCGGAAATTCATCCCTCCAGACATGAAGTTATACGATTGATCCACTAACCCGGACGACCACGTGATTCATTATAAATACAAGATGATGTCCACAGGCCTAGCTCCACACCAATGAGAGGCTGGCATGTGCAGGGGATTCGGTGAAACATTGGCAGGCCCAGCCCTCACCTAGTTTATCAATATACCATACAGGTCGATTGGATCGTATCAAGAATTGGCTGACAAATTCGTGGAGCATTTTTCTAGCTCTTGCAAACTTGAAAAGACCTCAGATGACCTCAACAACATACAACAACGCAGGGGAGAATGTCTATAAAGCTATGTGGCTCGCTTTAACAAGGAGAGGATAACTATTCCAGAACTCAACCAGCCGACCGCAGTTGAAGCTTTCATGAATAGATTGCTAGTAGATAGCGGGATTTATAAGAAGTTAACAAAAGTCTGATGATACACTATGGATCAAGCAATGGCCCGAGCCCAAATAGAAATCAGATGGGAGGAGGATAAAAGGAATAAGAAGAGAGAAAATTCCTTCATTCTACAAGGGGAAAAGGCACCGAATTCTCCCAAGCGGCCCAAAGAATTCAATAGAAAATGCCAACAGTCAGCTGACAGAAAATTCCATCAAATAAGGGACCATCGCCCTCTCAACCGAGGTTTAACCATCGACCACTACTGTTCAGCAGTGAAGAGAAGGCTCCTCACGACATCCCCAGACTCACAGACTACAACTTCACTATTTCTCCAGGGGAAGTAGTCTCGGTCCTCAAGAAGATAGAGAACGAAGTGATATTGCCTGTATGATCCAAAGAAGGCTCTATAAGGAAGGATACAAGTAGATGGTGTGAATTCCATCGAGACTACAGTCACACGACAGCGGAGTGCGTAGCATTGAGGTTGGAAGTCTTGGAGCTGTAGAACAAAGAACTTCTAAAAGATCTGCTCACAGAGAAAGGGAAAGATGCTATGGAAAGAAGAGACGAAAGGGCTGAACAGAGGGATGGTCCCCAACCTCCCCCACCATTAAATAACACTGCTAATTTCATTTTAGGGGGATCCGAAGTCAGTGGTGTCTCATACTCCGCTATGAAACGACATATCAGGATTGCAGCTATGGTTACACTCCATTCTACGATAATGATAGAGAGAGATTTTACTAACCTAGTAATTGAATTCACAAACGACAAGAATTCCAGTCATGCGAATCCCCACCACGATACACTGGTAATCTCTTTACAGGTGGCTAATTTTATGATCAAAAGGGTTTTGGTCGACACGTGATCCTCAACCAACATCATCTTCATAGCTGCTCTCGCTGACATGGGAGGTGAGCTGGAGAAAATCAATCATCGATCGACAGATTTAATAGGCTTCAGTGGAGAGCAAAAGTTCATATTGGGAGAAATTTCGCTCCCAGTATACGCAGGTGGGATCAACAAGATCACTACATTTTTTGTCTTGGATTGTCCCTCAACCTACAACTTGATAGTGGGTCGTCTTTGGATTCACGACATGAGGGAAGTCTCATCCACCTACCACCAAGTACTGAATTTTCCCACCAAATGGGGTGTCCAAGAAATAAAATGAGATCAGCTTGCCTCCAGGAGTTGTTACCAAATGACCCTGAAGGCAAAACCCCAGTCAGCATAGAAATTACAAGAAGGATCTTGTAGAATCGACCTCAATTCTCCCAAGGTTGAGGAGCTCGACGATATCTAGATCCGCCCACTCTACGCGGACCATAAAGCCCAAATTGGACCCCACCTTGAACCCAATCTATGCGCTAATTTGATTGATTCCTCAAAGAGTGACACGACTATTTCACTTAGTCTCATGAAGACATGATGGGGATATATCCAGAGATGATAACCCACGAGCTACATGTAGATCCAGACTACCCTCCCGTTAGACAAAAAAGAAGAAGTTTGCTCCAGAAATGAACCGAGTCATCGACGAAGAAGTCCAGAAGCTGCTGGAGAATGGAGCCATCAAGGAGGTCCAATATCCAAAATGGCTAGCAAATGTCGTGGTAGTCTGAAATAAGAATAGAAAATGGCGAGTCTGCATCGATTTCACAGACTTGAACAAGGCTTGCCCAAAGATTCATTCCCCCTACCCTATATCGATTCAATGGTCGACGCTACGGCTAGGCATGAGTTGCTGAGTTTTATGGATGAATATTCAGGTTATAATCAAATCCTCATGCACCCAAATGACCAAGAAAAAAATGGCATTCGTCACTAATAGAGGGATCTACTGCTAGAAGGTGATTCCATTCATACTGAAGAATGTTGGAGCAACCTACCAACCCATTGTCAACAAAATGTTTTCCCAACAGATTGGGAAAACCATGGAAGTCTACATTTATGACATGCTAGTGAAGTCATTGTAGGCCAACAACACTTGGAGCACTTAGGACAGACGTTCGACGTGATGAAGAAATATGGTATAAAACTAAATCTGACCAAGTGCGCCTTCGGTGTCACCTTGGGGGAATTTCTTGGCTACTTGGTCACTCAACGTCGTATAGAAGCCAACCCCGAACAAATCAACTTCATCCCTAATATCCCTTCTTCTTCAAGCTCAAAGGACGTCATGCGACTTGCGGGGAGGATCGCGGCTCTAAACAGGTTTATCTTACACTCTACAAATATGAGTTTTTTTGTTCTTCTCCGCCCTCAAGAAAGCAACGAATTTTGAATGGACCCCAGCCTGCGAAGAAGCTTTGGGAAAAATCAAAGAATACTTGACTAACCCCACTGTTTCTTTCGAACCTAGTCGACAATGAAAGGCTATTCCCCTACCTAGGGTCCTCAGAACAAGCAGTCAACGCATTTCTGATTAGAGAAGAGGAATGGGCGCACTCCTAGTCTACTACGTGAGTAGGGCACTTCTCGATCCATAGACGCGGTATACTCAAATGGAGAATTTGGTACTTGCCTTAGTGACAGCAGCACAAAAGCTACGTCTTTACTTTCAATGACATCCAATCACCGTCTATACCACCTACCCATTGAGGAGCATACTACATAAGCCCGAGCTCTCGGGTAGACTGACGAAGTGGACTATTGCGCTTGGAGAATACGACATCACATATCAGCCTCGGACCGCCATCAAGTCTCAAGCGTTGGCAGATTTCGTAGCCGCCTTCAGTCCCAGCCTACAAGCCCCTGCTGAAGGAGAAGTACATTGTGTCCAATCGAAAGAGACATGGAGACTCGCAGTCGACGGCTCTAGCAACAAATGAGGTTGCGGTTTAGAAATAGTGATCACAACCCCGGTGGGCGACACTCTTCAACAAGTAGTTAAATGTTGCTTCAAAATTACTAACAACGAAGTTGAATACGAAGCCTTGATAGCCTGATTGATTATATCTAAAAAGTTAGGAGCTAAGAGGATTAAGGCGACGTCAGACTCACAATTAATCGTCAACCAACTCCAGGGAACATATCAAGCACGTGAGTCTCAAATGGTATCCTTCTTTCTAAAGGTAAGAGAAATCCAATTGACATTTGAGTCATTCACAATCTCACAAGTTCCGAGGACTGAAAACACTCAAGCGAATGCTTTGGCCACTCTCGGGTCGATGATGCAAGGAGACAAACCATGCAATGAGACAAACCCCAAGATATCCCCATCGTGTATCTACAATGGCCCGCCATTTGGAAGGAAGAAGCTAAGGTCGTCACCTCGATCAACCCAGCCGACTCGTGGATGACCCTATTGACCAAATACTTGCGTGACGACACGCTACCAATGGATAGATCCGAGACGCAGAAGAGAAGATTCAATGTCAAGCTGTAAGGTTCACACTCTACGACAACCAACTTCTTAAAAGATCTTTCTCCAGACCCTACCTTAAATGTCTTACTCCCAAAGAAGCACACTACGTGTTGGCCAAATTACATGAGGGAGAGTGTGGGAATCATTCAGGAGGAAGAAGTCTTGCATGTCGAGCCCACACTGTAGGGTACTATTGGCCAACTATGTGAGCCGGCATTGTTGACTTTGCCCGCAAATGTGAGAAGTGTCAAAGGTTCGTCCCAATCTAGTACCTCCCACCAGGGAGACTCAATCATATCTTATCCCATTTGCCATTCATGAAATGAGGAATGAACATCATTGGGAAACTCCCAATCGCCCCAGGACATCGAGTCTACATACTTGCCTTAACAGACTATTACTATAAATGGATTGAAGTAGAAGCTTTCGCCACGATAAAAGATAAGAAAGTACAAACCTTTGTGTGGAAGAACATCATATGTCGTTTCGGTCTACCCAAAGAGATTGTAACTGACAACGGTTTCCAATTCATCAGTCATCGTTTCCAAGATTTTTGCAAAAGTTAGGGAATCAAACTAAGCTTCTCGACCCCACGCTACCCACAAGCCAACGGCCAAGCCGAGTCTTCCAACAAAACAATAATGAACACTATGAAGAAAGGTTGGATAAGGAAAAAAGAGCTTGGGCAAACGAACTCCCAAGAGTCTTGTGGTCATACAGAATGATTGTTAGATAGTCAATTAGATAAACCCTATTCTCACTGGCCCTTGGGACCAAAGCAGTCATTCCGACCAAAGGTAATGACCCATCCCCGCGCTACCAATGGCTTGAGGAGAACACCAACCAAAAAATTATGAGCAACAGTCTCGACACCATTGATGGGTTCAGTGAAAATACCTTCATACGACTTGCTGCCCACCAGCAGAGAATGTCCTGATACTTCAATAAAAATGTGAGGTATAGAACGTTCAAGGAAGGAGATTGGGTCCTACGGAAGGTCTTTTAGAATACAAAGGAATTTGGAGATGGGAAACTCGGTCCTACATGGGAAGGCTCATACATCATCACCAAAGTTGTTGGAAAATGAGCCTACAAGCTGAAAACGGAAGATGGCAGACACATCCAAAATAGTTGGAACGCCATACATCTCAAGCGGTTTTACAAGTAGTTTTTCTAGATTAATAGTCATAAACCAACCACTCGACTACTGACTGCTCTATGACTAGGGGACGAAGAGACCACCTTGTAATATTTTAATTTCACTAAGTACTGATCTGAATTAAAAACATTTTTCTTTGGTAGAAATAGTTGAGAATTCATCCATGCGACAATAAAAATATGTATTGAGAAAAAAACATTGTTCTTACATAAAGGCCTTTTAGCCAAAAAAAAATTGCATTACAAAAGAAAAAGTCTAAAACAGAAAAAGTCAGTCTTCAAGGCCTTCGACAGGAGGAACTGGAGCAGGAACCTGAATAGCATAGAAAGGTTCTTGAGCATCCACGACATGACCAACCTCCAAAGGTTACTCAGTCTCCGGCTCTCCTATAGCAACTTCAACAACATCTTCTTCCCCTGAAGTATCATCAACAACCCGAGCCTCCTCAACTGCTTCAGCAACATCCGTTCTAGCAACCTCTTCACCAGCGACCTCCTTCGAGCTGGCCTTCTGCCCCACCTCTGCATTTTCACTCTCAATTAACAGAGAGAGACCAACATCCAACCTCTCACCTAACTTGATCCATTTATGTGGATTCCAAGTGCTATGCTCCCCAGCAAGATACTATCTCATAAGAGTGCTATTATCTTTCACCATCGCTTCTATAGCCACTCCTTCCAGTCGATCAAGCAATTCAGCCTTCTTCTCCTCCAACACCTCAACACTCTTCTTGAACCCTTCCAGTTCAATCGACGTTGTCTCCATTTCCAACTTCAAGGTTCCCTTAATCTCTTTGGCTTTATTCTTAGCCTCATTCGCCTTCTTCTTTGCATCCTCCATCGCTGCTTTAGCTTCAGCCAGTTCCTTTCGCAGAGCCGTGTTCGACTTTTCCAAGTCTCTCGACCTCCTCAGACTGGCCTCCACATACTTCTGCTGAAAATTGAACACTCCAAAGCCAACAATATAAATAAAAAGTTGTTAGTAAAAATTGAGGAAATCACAAAGACACCTAAGTAGCAGTTACCTCATAATTCTGAGCGACAGCCCTCTTTTCCGCCTCCAGTGGCCCCAATCTCAAGAGTCGACATTCATCGTCCTCCAGCAATAGTCCTTCAGCGAACCCAGACACACTAGAAGGATCCGACATCACAGTCGCGCTCTTTGGAATCTTGATGATCACATTTTCCAAGTCCTCTTCCGGGTCAATCAATTTCTTCCTCTTCTTTGAAGAATTCCATGCCTCAGTCGATGCTTTCTGAGTAGCTTCTGAGAGGAGAGTGGCAGAGACATCCTTTTTTTACAGTGGAGGCTCGAGGACCACTTCAATCTTCTTCCCATTAGCCTTCTTTTTCCTCATGTTTTCAAGTATTTCTTCCACCGACAGAAGTTTGAATTGACCCGACATCCTCTCTACTGCGTACAAATTTTCCTCATGAGTTAGAGTCCGCGTAAAGAAAGAATCCTCGAAGAGTAGCTAACACCAATATATATTTGGTCAGGGGCAATGGGTACCTTCAGGATAGAATACCTCATTCCACAATGGAGTCAATCTCAGCCTCTCTCTCTAACACCACCCTCAAATTCCTCTTTGGTGAGGAATACTCAACAAATAGTTCATATTCGCGACGACCTCTGGTGTAACATTGAAGCTACGATTCCGAGTTGAACATGCAAAATGGATATTTGAAGAAAGTTAGTCAAGTGACAAGTCTGCGAAACAAAAGTACAAAGTAAAAATAACACTCACTCGTTATCTCCCAACACTCAGGGATTCGACCAGACCCAATCGACCCAAAAACAGCCTCTCCACTCACGAAAAAGTTTGTCTTTTTCCATCCTTCTCAGTCATTTATAGTCAAACTCAAAATCAGATGCTCCCAATATTATGTCGAAGGAACATATGATAACTCCTCATTCTCGACTACATGCTCCTTCAAATAATATGTGTAGAGAAGATCCTTCAACCCGAATCTGACCCTCAGCTCAAACGTCAAAACATCAACTGACATCAATACCCTCCATGTGTTTGGCATTAGCTGGGATAGAGCTATCCCATAATGGTCTAATACCTCCCACACAAAATTAGGAATTTGAAGCCTAAACCTATCTGTAAAAAAGGCGCTCATAAAACCCAATCCACCATGGAATCCTATAGTCGATTCGTTCACTCAACGAGGCTAACCTTACTTGAACCGAATTGGGAAATCGGTATTTTATCTTCATCTCCCTCATGGCTTGTTTAGTCACTCGACTCAATGGATTCCTCGTCAGTATGTTGGTCGACTCACTAGTACTAGGTGACCCACCTGACTCTACTGGTACTACTCGGAGTGGAGGCACAACCTTATGGATTCCTAAAGAATGTTCTACAATCGCAAAATTTAAAGTATCAATACTGTTGGTTTCTATTGATGTCCCAAGATCATTTTAAGCCATGAAATAGAATGAATACTATAAATAAATATGGCGGAAACACACTTACATTGATCGGTTTGGATGTGATGCTTAACAAAATTTTCCTTCCCTTCAAGCTTTGAATTCGGCCAAGATAAGTTTTTGATGAAGATGATGAAGCGCCAAGCTTTAATGGAAATCCATGCTCTAAGATAAGCTTCCCTATCACCTTGGTTTGATCTTTTGATTATGCTAGCAAAATGAAGAAAGAAAATCAAATTTTCCCTTCAATGGAGCTCACGGTTTTGCAAGAAAATGGAGAGAGAGAGAGTTCTGTTTTCAATCTTTGTTTTTCTAAAAAACCGAATGAATGAATTAAAAAACAATTACCAAATGTTTGGTATTAGTTTACAAAAAGTCAAAGCCAATTTTGGCTCCAAAATTGTAATAAATGATCTCAACAACTTGCATCATAAATAGTGACAGCATGTCATTCTCAAAAAGTGACTTTGACATCTATCACAAATTAATGACAAGTGATGTGACTTGCGATGTGACTTGTGGGCCCGACTCGAATTCAAAATGCGAGTGGGCCCGTAAACACTTCCGGGCTCGGTTTCGCTAATTCTGAATTAACAAACTTCCGTCGCGACGTAATTAAATAATTATGCCTAGCGAAATTTCTATTCACGTCGCTAACGAATTAATTTTAAATTAACTCGTTTGCCCGAATTAAAATCTAATTTTAATTTCGCGTCGAAATCCAATTTCGTTTAATATATCGAATATATCATTTTGTCGATTAATTCCAAATTAATCTTTCTCTCTCTTCAAATAGTACTTTATCCAAGATAAAGTGTCTCCGCGATTAATCACAGATTAATCATGCTCGAATCATACGTCATCGGTGAATCTTCAGGAAGCGACCCAAGAGATCCCTGGATATGTTGGCAGTAAATACGGTCGTCGGACTATCCGAACACGTGCGTACCTCGTACTATGTTTTTATCGATTTACGAGACAAGGTTGGCTTCTAGCAAAGCGCCATGCCTACCCAATTCTCCAAAAATATTCTTAATAGAATATATGATCTATATCAGGCGTAGTATACCGTAATATTATGTATTACGATCCAGTATCGGATGTCACGTGCAAGGCCTGGGGCTGGAATAGTGTCTGTCCCGTACGAAGCACATATCGGATATCAAGCAACTAGTCTCTTTGAATCGGATAATCATGACCTTGTCATATTATCCCGATGGTTGCAACACAATAGAGAACTAGTTCTGAATCCCTGCGTGATCATCATCTCCATATGTCTGAAGTGATACTTCCGTCTTGACATCACATCCAATACACTACAATTCTCAATAAACCCAGAAGAGGCGTACACAGAACCTGTTAAAGCCCTGGATGACCAAAACCAAAGTTTACCGATTGTCGCAAGTACTAGCGATGCAAGTCTCAGGTTGAGACCAAATACACCTACCCTGAAGCGGACTCCCATAGACATATACATACATACTACGAATGGGATTCCGCTGGGTCTATCCAGAGCGAAGCTGTTTTCCGTACCATCTGTAAAACACAACCTCCTATCGCACTTGCATAAGTATCCATACTTAAATATATGAGAACTATGTCGTTATGCCCTCACAACGCGCACAAGTGCAATACTAGTCTATTCCGCATTATCGATGTATAATCTCGATAATATTATGACTATGGATATTTAATGATTAAACCTTTATGGATTGATATTGTCTCATATCATCTCAATCCAGAAATAATCATAAGGACTTTTACCATTTATATATCAAAGTAAATAAATTACAAAACGTAAAAGGCAATTTCATTACAACATATAGTTAATTTTATAAAAAAACACAATGTCTTTTACAAATAGTGACGCTATGGGTCATAACTGTCCAACAATCTCCCACTTGGCCTATAGCCAGTCACTCAAGCATCTAATACCTGAACTATGTACATGTCGCTCAAACTTTTGCTGAGGAATAGCTTTCGTCAGCGGATTTGCAATGTTGTCATTTGATGCGACCTTCTCGACCTTCACATCGCCACGATGTATGATCTCACGAATCAGATGGAAACGTCGAAGAACATGCTTAGATCATTGATGAGACCGCGGTTCCTTAGCCTGTGCTATAGCCCCGTTATTGTCACAATACAATGGAACGGGCTCAGCTGCTAACGGAACTACTCCTAATCCATTTAGGAATTTTCGGATCCAAACTACTTCCTTTGCTGCTTCAGCTGCAGCAATGTATTCCGCTTCTGTTGTTGAATCAGTAACAGTCTCTTGCTTGGAAGATTTCCAGCTCACTGCTCCGTTATTCAAACAAAATATGTACCCGGATTGCGACTTGCAGTCGTCTTTTTCGATTTGGAAACTTGCATCGATATACCCAGTTACCTCAAGTTCTCCATCTCCATAGATTAAGATAGTATCCTTAGTTCGTCTAAGATACTTAAGGATATTCTTAACCGCCATCCAGTGACCTTCACCTGGATCGGCCTGATATCGACTACACATGCTCAAAGCATAGAGACATCAGGTCGCGTACATATCATGGCATACATGATCGATCCGACTGCCGAGGCGAACGGTATCCGACTCATGTTGTCTCTCTTCATTGAGTTTTAGGACACATGTCCTTAGATAGATAGACGCTATGTGACACTGGGAACTGTCCTCTCTTGGACTGATCCATGTTGAATCTCTTCAACACTTTATCAATGTACGTACTCTGGGAGAGTCCAAGAAGCTTTCTAGATCTATCCCGGTAGATCTTTATTCCCAGAATAAAGGCTGCTTCTCCCAGATCTTTCATGGAGAATTTCAATGAAAGCCAAGCTTTCACCGACGTTAGCATGGGAATGTCATTGCCTATAAGCAATACATCGTCAACATAAAGGAAAATAAAAGTCAGTGATCTCCCACTAACCTTCTTATATACACAAGGATCATCTTCGTTTTGAATGAAATCATATTCTTTTATGATCTCATCAAAATGTTGGTTCCATGACCGTGATGCTTACTTCAGTCCATAAATGGACCGATTTAACTTACAAACCTTGTTTGCAAGTCTAGGCATGATAAAACCGTCAGGCTGTTGTATATAAACATCCTCCAAAAGGTTTCCGTTAAGGAAAGTGGTTTTAACATCCATCTGCCATATCTCGTAATCGAAATATGCAGCAATAGTAAGCATTATCCGAATGGATTTAATCATGGCAACGGGTGAGAAAGTTTCATCGTAATCGACACCATGTCATTGACGATACCCCTTCGCTACAAGCCTAGCTTTGTACGTTTGTACGTTGCCATCCATGTCGGTCTTCTTCTTGAAGACCCATTTGCATCCAATAGGCTTTACGCCTTCTGGTGCATCAACCAGTGTCCAAACTTGGTTGGTAACATGGAGTCCATTTCGAAATTCATGGCTTCTTTTGCCATAAAGTGGAATCGATATCTTGTATCGTTTCCTCATACGTAGCCGGTTTGTTACCCTCAATAAGATTAATATCTACATGAGGTGAGATCAGAAACTCATACCTCTCAGGTTGTTTCCTGACTCTTTCCGACCTATGTGGTCTTGTGTAATAGAAGATTGTGGTACAGTCTCATCCCGGATGGACTGTTCTTGTTCCGCTGAGGATTCTATGCCAGGAACAGTATCACTCCGATTTTCATCGAACTCTACTTTCCTCCCACTAAACACTGCATTTAGGAATTCTTTCTCAAGGAAAAATGCATGTAAAGCAACAAATACTTTGTTCTCTCGTGGGTGATAGAAGTAATATCCTTTGGTTTCCCTAGGATATCCTACGAATAGGCATTTATCTGATTTGGGCTCAAGTTTGGTACCTTCCAAACGTTTGACGTATGCCCAGCATCCCCAAATCTTCAGGAATGAGAAACCCGGTTTCTTTCATGTCCATATCTCATATGGTGTCTGTTGTACAAACTTTGACGGAACCTTATTCAAAATAAGAATTGCACTGTTTAATACATATCCCCAGAAGGAAATAGGTAGCTCAGTGCGACTCATCATAGACCTAACCATGTCCAACAAAGTTCGGTTTCTCCATTCGGACACACCGTTTAATTGCGGTGTTCCAGGAGGAGTCCACTGTGAAAGAATACCATATTCTTTCAAGTAATCTAGAAACTCATTGCTCAAGTATTCGCCACCATGGTCGGACCGTAATGTCTTTATACTCTTACCGGTCTATTTTTCTACTTCTTGTCGAAACTCTTTGAATTTCTCAAAAGTTTCCGACTTGTGTCTCATAAGATACACATAACCATAACGTGATGCATCATCCGTAAAGGTTATGAAGTATTCATAACCTCCTCTAGCCTGGCTAGACATGGGCCCACATACGTCACTATGAACGAAGGCTAACAGTTCAGTGGCGCGTTCACCTTTACCGCTAAAAGGTGATTTAGGCATTTTGCCTAATAAGCAAGATTCGCAGACGTCATATGAATTTGGATCAAATCCGTCCAAGTACCCACTTTTCGAAAGTGTGGATATGCGAGTCTTATTTATGTGTCCCAGACGACAGTGCCACATATAAGTTTCATCTTTATTACTCATTTTAAGCCTTTTGTTTGTTATATTATATATTTGAGATTGATTTATATTCAAAATATAAAGACCATTATTTGCAACAGCAGTGCAAATTTCTACATCATTTTTATACACAAAACACCCAGTGTTCCTAAATACAAAAGTATACCCACATTGGGTTAACATAGATACAGAAATAATATTCATAGTCAAACTAGGTACATAATAACAGTCATTAAGTTCAAGTACATGCCCCGAGGGCAGTTCTAAAACAAAAGTGCCAACGGCCAAAACGGTGACCGGTGCCCCATTTCTGACGCGTAGATCAATCTCTCTTGAGGTCAGTCTCCTGCTAATCCGCAGATCCTGCACATCAATACATATGTGAGTACCACAACCAGAATCAAAAATCCAATTTTTAAAACTAGAAATAGTCATGTTTATCTCAATAACAAACATACCTGAAGCCGGTGCATTGCCCGCTTTAATCTCCTTTTGGAGTGCCTTGTACTCGCGGCAGTCACGCTTCCAGTGACCCCGCTTGCTGCACTGGAGGCAAACATCCTGAGGTTTGTCCTTAGGCTTCCCAGAAGCCTTTGACGATTTGGCATTGCCCTTTCTTTTATGCTTCTTCTTCTTCACACCTCCAGTTGCATTGGGCCCAGCCCTCGGTGCCTGAGATGTCGAAGCAAAGTGCGCCTCGCGCTTGTTACCCTTAAGCATCTCCTTTTCAGCTTCCTTGAGAATCGACAACAACTCTCCAAGAGTATCATCAGTGTTCATCAGGTTATAGCTTATGATGAACTGTTTCCAAGTGTCGGGGAGAGATTGCAAGATCATATCTATGGTAATCTCAGCCTCTAAGACTATCCCCATCTTAGCCAGCTCATCTATGTCAGCAATCATCTGTGCCATGATGAGCGGAAAATATATCAATATTTACCGCCCCTTTTACTTAATATTTTGTTTAGTTTCTCGGGTTTGATGAACGTTTTGATGTGTTTTAGTTTATTTTGCAGATAAAATAATATTGGGACTTAATGAAATCATTTAGGACGAAATATGGGTCAAATAAGGGCAATTATTGGACTTGATATTTTAATTTTGGAGATGGAAACTTGAAAGGGCGTTTTGACGAAGTGCAGTTTTGGAAATTCCAGTTTTGCGCATCTGTCGTATTTTAGGCATAACGTTTTACTCAGATATCGGATTGAGCTGATTCAAGTTCCAGATTAAAGAAGACTCAAAGATCTACAACTTTGAAAGACAAAATAATTTCGAATTATGAAGATTTCATGCCCGAAATTGATGAACCATCCAGAAGTGTGTAGTGTGTAATTATTAAAGTCACTTTCAATCATTTTCAAAGCAACAAAATAAATTAATAAATAAATAATAAAAATTATCAAATCATCACCAAACATGATAAGAGATTAGTGGAGCAATTAATAATGGATTTGGTGGAGCAATTAGTGGAGCAATTAATAATGATTTGGTTGATGATTTGATGGAGGCAAAATTTTGCCTATAAATACCAAGCCATTTCATTTGTAAAATTCATACTTTCTTCTAAGGAATTCCTTAAGAATACTAAGAAGATTGTATCTTGTTTGTTTATTTATAGCTTTCAGTAATTAATTTTCGTTTTCGCACTTTCTTTTCTTTACTTTTCAGTTTTTACTTTCCGCAATTTACTTTTACGTACAGTACTTTTCTTTATTTAATTTTCAGTTTTTACTTTTCAGTAATGAGGAGGTAACTCCCCTTTGCTGGGGTAAAAGGTAAAACTTTTATTACTAATATTTAGATTAATCTCCCTTAATTATAATATATAAACTAGTTAAAACCTGACTTAACGAGGATACCGCCATATTGGTCGGTTGGTAATTATTTAAATTGGTTTTAACCTGACTAAACTGGATACCGCCTGATTGGTCGGTTGGTAATTAATTATTAATTTGACTTAATCTGGATACCGCCTATATGGCTGGTTGGTAATTATCATGCAAAGTTAATATATTATATTAAGGGAGATATCTAAAATAGAAGTAATAAAAGTGGATCCTTTTACCTCAGCATTTTCTTTTATTGTAATTTTACTTTATTTACTTTTCAGCAATTTACTTTCAGCATTTACTTTTCAGTATTTAATTTTTAGTATTTTACTTTATGTCTTTTCTTTTATTTAAGTTTTTACTACCTGTAAATATGTGTCGTAACTAAGCCAGTTATCTGGGGTTGTGATGAAATCCAATATCACCGGTTTATAAGAGGTTAAATTATAGTTTGGGTAATATAAAGGTTTATTTATTGAGTCTTAATCCTAATGCTTTTTATTAACTGGCCATTAATAAAATTGAACTGGTAAATCTAAAATGAACTAGACATAGGGATTTTAGGTTTAAGACCTTAGACTTAATAGCCCACGATCTTCCTTGAGGATAGATAACCCTTTAATAGATTTTCTTACAAGATAGGAATATACCTGTCGGGCGGGGGTAGCCATAATTGGAACTTAAACTTAATGAATCCAGATAATTTGGTTGACATAGACATATGGTTCAATTGGGTTAAACTGGGTATTTGTGTCTGACCATCGACAGAGGCTTACACATAATTTAGTGTTCCAGGTTAATAAATCAATATATTACCCAACTTTAATATAACCACTTCATCTTTAAAATGATATTGGAAGAAATCACAACCCTAGATAATTTTTAATATTAAATTTTCTTAAAATCTACTTTCGAACAATGTTATTTACTTGTTTTTAAATTTAGAATCGTCACCATTTCAAATCAATCAAACAACCTGTTAGATACTAGTAATCATTTGACCTCATAAAATTAATAGATTAGATATTAAGTCCTCGTGGGATCGATATTTTTATACTACTTGAACGATACGTGCGCTTGCGTTATACGTGTGTGTTTACGCCGGTCATGCCACATGGGACTCAACAGACATGCCTTCTGACATACATGAACGGAAGAGCTTCTTCACTAACTCATATCTCTGCGACCTTCGGTTAGATCGGTGAAGATCGTGCAACCTCGCCAACATGTTATAGGGATCCAAGTCCATGTTCTGTCTACGGAAATGTTGAGTCATAGCAGCAAGCATAATAGGCTGAGCAGTATCATTATCATCGATGTGAGTCTTCCAAAGCTCCAGCTCAAGTAACTAATCAGGTTTGGGCTTAGGCCCAAGAGGTCTCTGTATAGTATATAGCAGCCTCTTGGCTCCAAGGACTATCCTCAGATTCATTTCCCAATCGACAAAGTTCGTGCCATTGAAGACATTTTCACCCATGATAATGTCTCAGACATTTCCTTTTCCTGTCATCTTGATTACGATAGTCTAACTATCTAATCAACGATATATGGGTACAGTCTAACTGTTACAAGAAAAATAACATTATATTAGTCCAACTAATAAAATAATTTTGACGAAATAATATGAAAGCGTGTAAAGCTAAGTATCAAAATGAAATTGCAAATTCAATACTAGCCTCCCACTATTTTTCGGCGAGCCTCTAACCCTCTGTCGAGTACTCGAGAAATCCAGTTTCCTAGTGGGCTAGGATCCCGTTAAATAACACACAACCTTGACTTTGGCAACAAGCTGTATGATATTTAACTAGGTAGATCTCGAAGATCAATTGGATCTAATCCAATTCCTAGATCCAATAGGTGGACATCCAAGTCCGAAACATATATACAGTATATATGCCAATATATCCAATATATTTTCCTAACCTTTTTCCTCTAATCAACTAAGCCTTGGCTTTGGCACAACAAGCTTAATGATTCCAGTTAAGCGGGACCCATTGACATGGAAAGCTTCGTAATCAATGTCGATGGAGAAGAAGTGATCTTGACTTTGGCCAACAATTCACGACTTGGACAAGACACCGATATGGAACAAAACTCTCATGATTCAAACACATCCGCAATTGACAAAGGTATTGACTTTGGCCAACAAACCAATGCTAAGTTTGGATCTTGAGTAAGAATCACTCAACGGAAGGAAATAACGCTTAATATGTTTTGAGGGTTTTTCGCGTAAATTGGCAACCAATTTATTATCTTTGTTAAGGTCTCATCATACACCCTTAAGCATGCATTTCTAAAATCACAATAAGGCGCGGAAAGTAAACTAATAACGATATGCGGAGGGATATTTAAACAGATTTTTCCTAGAACAAATCGCTCACTTTCCTCTCCCCGGCTAGCACTATTCTACTTCTACCCAATTACATAATACAATAAGAGAAACCTCATTAACATTGAGGGGAATTAGGTGAGAATAGAATACAAAGAAATAATGAGAGAGAAGGCTGGACACGCAGGTCCAATTTATAAATTCAGAAATTTACAGCAATTTCTAAAATTGCCCTTTCCCTTCTAATATCCATCCGATATAGGCTATTCATACATCACATCCATGTATTCATTCAAGCATGTTATTCATTCAAACTAATCAAATTAATTATCTTTGAATATTAGTGATCATCCAATGTTCAAACAATGATTTGATTTGCGCGAGTCCAACTCGTTTGAGAATAAGTACTTAAAGTACGAATTCTTGAATTATATCAAACTACTCGTTAAATCTAATTTAATTCGTATTCAATACTAATTCATGTATTTAATTCCAAATTAAATATCTTCATTTTTTAATGCGCTTTAACGACTAAGATTCCAAATCTAATCTTAGCGGGTCTCAAAGCCCAAATAACATCCAATGTTCGTTTAATTAAAGTCTGATGGGCTTTCAATTGATTTTATAAGGCATGGGTTTTGGTCAATATGGGTCAAACCCAATTACCAAGCCCAATTGAGGAATCACCCTCATATGCCAAAAAACCAATTTTAACCCATAAGGCCCAATTAAACTTTTAAAGCCCATTTATTACATTTGGACTTAATGGAATGATTTAGGCCCAATTTGGATTCAATCCAATTGGCCTAAACCAACTTGGCCCAACCAAGCCCATTATGCCCAAATATAACATTTTCAAGCCCAATTCAAAATTAAGCCCAATTAACCAAATTTTAAAATTCCAAATTTTATAACTTAATTAATTAAAGTGTAATACATCAATTAATTAACTAAATCAATATTTCCAAAATACAATTTAACCAATTAATTATGTATCCTATTTGTTCAACTAATGTTCAACATTCTTGAATCAAAAATCAAGTCCATACATGCTAATTTGTTCTCGGCCAAGGTAAGGATTTTTGTCCGATTTCATTTTTCAATCCGATCGAATTACAAATCGACATTTCCAATTTGTTTCAAGTCATCCAATGATCATCAAAACAAAAAATACCAAGACTTTAGGGTAACTACAATATTCAGCCATGCCTCATTTTTTGGGAAAAATTCATCCAATTAGTTTTTCACAAAATTGATCATAAACAACTCAAAGTCATCCATCCATAAGCATGCTCAAACAAGTAATTTATTCAAAACATGCTCAAAATCAATTTACCCAAATTTTACCCTAAAATATTCCATGCTCAAACAAGGCTCTATGATACCATTGTTGGTTTCTATTGATGTCCCAAGATCATTTTAAGCCATGAAATAGAATGAATACTATAAAGAAATGTGGCGGAAACATACTTACATTGATCGGTTTGGATGTGATGCTCAACAAAATAAATTGTCTCCGTGATTAATCTCAGATTAATCATGCTCGAATCATACGTCATCGGTGAATCTTCGGGAAGCGACCCAAGAGATCCCTGGATATGTTGGCAGTAAATACGGTCGTCGGACTATCTGAACACGTGCGTACCTCGTACTATGTTTTTACCGATTTACGAGACAAGGTTGGCTTCTAGCAAAACGTCATGCCTACCCAAAATATTCTTGATGGAATATACGATCTATATCAGGCATAGTATACCGTAGTATTATGTATTGCGATCCAGTATCGGATGTCACGTGCAAGGTCTGGGGCTAGAATAGTGTCTGCCCCGTACGAAGCACATATCGGATATCAAACAACTAGTCTCTTTGAATCGGATAATCATGACCTTGTCATATTATCCCGATGGTTGCAACACAATAGAGAACTAGTTCTGAATCCCTGCGTGATCATCATCTCCATATGTCTGAAGTGATACTTCCGTCTTGACATCACATCCAAGACACTACAATTCTCAATAAACCCAGAAGAGGCGTACACAGAACCTGTTAAAGCCCTGGACGACCAAAACCAAAGTTTACCGATTGTCGCAAGTACTAGCGATGCATGTCTCAGGTTGAGACCAAATACACCTACCCTGAAGCGGACTCCCATAGACACATATACATACTACCAATGGGATTCCGCGGGGTCTATCCAGAGCGAAGCTGTTTTCCGTACCATCTGTAAAACACAACCTCCTATCGCACTTGCATAAGTATCCAATACTTAAATATATGAGAACTATGTCGTTATGCCCTCACAACGCGCACACATGCAATACTAGTCTATTCCGCATTATCGATGTCCAATCTCGATAATACTATCACTATGGATATTTAATGATTAAAACTTTATGGATTGATATTGTCTCATATCATCTCAATCCAGAAATAAGCATAAGGACTTTTACCATTTATATATCAAAGTAAATAAATTACAAAACGGTAAAAGGCAATTTCATTACAACATAGTTAATTTTATACAAAAACACAATGTCTTTTACAAACAGTGACGCTATGGGTCATAACTGTCCAACAATCTACCACTTGGCCTATAGCCAGTCACTCAAGCATCTAATACCCGAACTATGTACATGTCGCTCAAACTTTTACTGAGGAATAGCTTTCGTCAGCGGATCTGCAATGTTGTCATTTGATGCGACCTTCTCGACCTTCACATCGCCACGATGTATGATCTCACGAATCAGATGGAAACGTCGAAGAACATGCTTGGATCGTTGATGAGACCGCGGTTCCTTAGCCTGTGCTATAGCCCCGTTATTGTCACAATACAATGGAACGGGCTCAGCTGCTAACGGAATTACTCCTAATCCAATTAGGAATTTTCGGATCCAAACTGCTTCCTTTGCTGCTTCAGCTGCAGCAATGTACTCCGCTTCTGTTGTTGAATCGGCAACAGTCTCTTGCTTGGAAGATTTCCAGCTCACTGCTCCGTTATTCAAACAAATTATGTACCCGGATTGGGACTTGTAGTCATCTTTGTCGATTTGGAAACTTGCATCGGTATACCCAGTTATTGTCTCTTATCATCTCAATCCGGAACTAATCATAAGGACTTTTACCATTTATATATCAAAGTAAATAAATTACAAAATGGTAAAAGGCAATTTCATTACAACATAGTTAATTTTGTACAAAAACACAATGTCTTTTACAAACAGTGACGCTATGGGTCATAACTGTCCAACAAATACCGCTCCCACTCGACTCACAACCATCAAACATCATGACATGCGAGGTGACCTGCAGAGGCGAATCTACATACATCTCTATGGGGGTATCACTAGAGTTGGTATGACTCTCAGTCGACATATCTATTCACTCTACAAATAATAAATATGCCTGAATTTGATGCCATAGAAGATCAAACTACAACTTGACAAAAACGCAATCCCAATATTCCCTCAGGCCACCTAAGAATCAAAACCCCTAATCTAGCCAAAAACGAGTTGAATATACCCTATGAAAAACTTGAAGAACCGAATAACACAAGGAAGGATGCGAAGAATACCTTGAATGCGAGAAGAGCTCCCAACTTGCAACTTGAGAAGAAATTTTATGAGGAGGCAAATAGGCCTCCTCAAGCCTTCTTATAATCTTCACTCTTTATGGCGCCTCATTTTCCCTCCAAAGACACCTCGGTATTGGAGGTACATTTATTTCAATTTAAATACCTGAGGAACATGAGGCTCATTTGAAGCCCAATAAACATACCGTCAGGTTGGGGGACAACGTTCAAGGTTGGATAACTTTTGATATCTCCACTCGACAACAGAAGAATCTCCATCAATACCTCACAACTCTTTTGAAAGATTATCGATTTCCCTCAATACATGAGTCTCATACGACATGTGATAATATTCCCCAATTTACGATGTGTGCACCAGGTCCATTCGACATTGTTTTCTATTATCATAGGGAAAACATTATATGCCTTAGACGATATTGTATCAAGCGACAAATATAAGTGCTCTCTATACTACTGATTGAGACCCACTCGACACGAAGAGACTGCCATGAAGAACACTCTATCAACCCAGACGTCATATGAGATTTCATCCCTCGCCCCAGTTGACAAAGATGATCATCAAAATGACCCCAATGTATGAAATCATCCTTATTTACTAACATGTTGTCTCAGGTCTTCCTAAAAGTCCACATGAGAAACACGTTCGACTCGACGACTTTGAAACAAAGAACTGAGGATTCACCAAGAAACCAGTCGACATATGATCACAACTAACATCATTTGAAGCGATGTCGCTGATGAGTGGCAAATAGATCACTATTTCTCACTCCTTTGACTTAATATTTTGCATAATTTCTTGCCTTTTATGAATATTTTGATGTGTTTTGTGTTATTTTGTAGATAAATAAAATAACAGGACTCTCTGGAATCAATTCGGGCCAAAACAGCGAAAAACGGACAAAAGGGCAAAAAATGTAAATTTCCTGCTAAAATACGTCATTTGCTCAAATATGCCGTGATAAAATATGCCGACTGCTATCGTAAGCCGCTAACGTATGCCAGATATGTGTCAACATCACAGCAGACTTGCTAACATGCGCACTTGCTAACATGCGTCTGCCACGTGTCAACATCATAGAAATCATGCTAACGTACATCGAACACGTGTCATCATCCCATGATGCCGACGGTACACATCATTGCTGACGTCAGTGTCGTGATGCGCCAAGCTTTCTGTTTCGCAACGCCAAACTAATAATTCAAATGACGACGCTACCGACGTCATGTGTCACCATCTCTGCGAAGCCCGTGCCACGCTTCCAAAAATGACTGCGCGTCGCGACGCGCGAGGTCCATTGATGCCTATAAATTCAGGCTGATTTCATTTGCAAATTCATACCTTCCTAGAGTTCCTATTAGGGGACTAAGGATTTTATATTGTTTGTTTATGTTTTTTGTAATTTAAATTAAGCATTTTTATTTATTTACTTTCAGTACTTTTAATTATGCACTTTTATTTTCAGTAATAGTATTAGTTTATTTACTTTTTATTTCTTTTATGTTCAGTAGTTAATTTACTGCTGGGAAGGGTGAAGCTTTTTATTATTATAATTTAGATTAATCTCTCTCAATTATAATATATAAATTATCTTAAAACCTGACTTAATTGGATACCGCCTTATTGGTTGGTTGGACTTAATTAAATTTATTTTAACCTGACTAAATTGGATATCGCCTTTATGGTCGGTTGGAATTAATTAAATCTGACTTAATCAAGATACCGCCTATATGGTTGGTTGGAAATTATCAAGCAGATTTATATATTATAATAAGAGAGATTTCTGAATTAGAAATAGTAAAGGTAGATTAATCTCACTTATATTATAATATGGAAATTATAATTTAATGGATTAAAAGTTGATTCCACCTTAATAGCTGGTTTTATTTATGTAACATAATATGGCACCCCCTATATGGTCAGTCTTTAGGTGATAGATGATTACCGCCTATAAGCTGGTTTGTGGATAAATTAAATACACTGCCTCTATGGCTGGTTAAACTTAATTGGGTAACATTGACAATTTCCATATTATAATAATTTGAGATTTCTAAAAGTGGATCCCTTAACCCCCAGCATTTTATTTTTATTCTAGGGAAATGATGAAATATAATATTAACATGCTTAATAATTGATTTAATTAAATAGTGGGTAATGCTTTAGTTTGTTTATTGAATCTTAAGCCTAATGTTTCTTGTTGTCTGATCACCAATAAGATTGATGTGGTAAACTTAAAATGAACTTGAAAAAGAGATTTTAAGTTTCAGCCTTAGATTCAATAGCTCACGATCTCCCTTAAGGATAGATAACCCTTAATATATTTCCTTACAGCATAGACATATACCTGTCGGGCGTGGGTAGCTATAATTGGAACTTGACCTTAATGAATCCAGGTAATTTGGTTAACATAGACATATGATTAATTGGGTTACTCTGGTTGTTTGCATCTGACCATCGACAGAGGCGTTTGCATATCTTCATGTTCCAAGTTAGCAGACTGATTTATTACACATATATAAGAAAATAAATTCATCATTAGAGTAATATTGTGTGGAATCACAACCCTAGATATTTGTGTATTTTGTTTATTTTCCTTAGTATTTTCTTTTGTGTTTTTTTTTTTTATTTTTTTATTTAGCAAATCCACATTCAACCAACCAATCAAGCAATCATTCTATTCTCCCTTAATTAGATACCTGTAAATAAATAGAATCAACAATTAAAAACAACAGTAGAAATTAAGTCATCGTGGGATCGATACATTTTATACTACTTGAACGATACGTGCGCTTGAGTTATACGTGTGTGATCACGCCGATCAAGTTTTTGGCGCCGTTGCCGGGGACTTATTTTTCTTGAGTTATTAATTTTGAAGCTATCTAATTTACTTGTATCTAATTTTCTTTATTTTATTTGTAATTTTTATTTCTTTCTTTTATTTTTCAGGTGGTTGAACAATTGAACATTATTGGGCGATTGAGAGATTACGAGCTTTACTAGAATAAAATACACCTCAAATCATGGAGTAACAATCCTATTTTCTGAGGCCTGTTGTCCAGCCCAACAACGATCACTGGACGTCAGAACCAAGTAATACTATATTTGCTCAACAAAACGCAATGGGGAGAGGTGAAATATGTGATGGTAACCACCCGAGTGATCAATTCATATACCTTTCAGGGTGGAAGAATTATCAGAATCATTCAAGGTTCGAAGAACCAGTATATTTCACTGAACCACATTTTCCATCTTATCCACCATCCACCTATGATCTTCATCAAGAACCAGAATCATCAGAGGAAGATCAGTTGATTGACATGCTCAAAGATTGGCTCGAGGAATGGGAATCTCAATTTGATGCACAATTTCAGAGTCAAACAGCATCTATACAGAGGATGATAAATCAAATTAGACAATTAACAGACAACTTGAATTACACATCTCACGGAACAAATTCAAATGACACTGACGAAGCCTTCGAGTACCAAGTATTTCACGAAGACACTTTATCAGAGAAAGAGTCTGAACAGTATCAAGAACCAGAAGTATCAGTTCAGGAGCCCGAACCAGCAAAATCTCGATTTGATTTTTATTATTCATCAAACTCTGATGAGGAACAAGAACCAGAGTTATTTGCACCAACAAAAATTGAGGATGAAACTCTGTATCCTCAAAATGATGTTTGAAGAAAAGCTACTTGAGCCAGTCATATCAACCACGTAGGATGAAGACCTAAAATCAGACACATCTTTACATCCTCAGATTTTCACTTATGGAGCATGTATTTCATAGATGACAAATGAAAAACTGAATGCAGAAATCCTAAAATACATCTGTGAAGAAAAGGTGGAGGAAAATGCACAAATGGAGGAGCAAATGACTGATCATATTAAAGATTTCATGCATTCAGGAGAAACATCACTGTTTTGGGGAGTACAGATCAAAGAATCGCCCAGAAGCTTGACAGAATGGAACTTCCATTCAAAGTCAAGCACCATACGAGACCTCCTGATTTTCTTTCTTTCTTTTCAGAAACCACTAGAGCGACAAAGTTTAAAAAGGTGGCACAAACACTGAATGAGATAAAATTCTTTTTGCCACTTCACCGTTGGAAGAGACCCTTCAAAAGCAACGTTCACGGGATTGTCTTTAATCAGACATCCAAAACCACACTGAAACCTCATTGAAAAATGGATTTCATTCACGTCTGGCTGAAGATAAAAAATTTAGCACTAGCAGGGAGGCAACCCATGCAATTTGTTGTAATTTTTGTTTTCCTATTTTTGTTGTAGATTTTTATTTTTATTTTGTGTGTTATTTTTCAGGGAAAAGTACAAACGAAGCATTTAAGGCAAAGCAAGATAAGAGGAATGGTGTTTGGCAATCAAAAAGATGAGAGCTAATTCATTAGTGATGGCTGAGTAAGGAATGAATTCTTGAGACGCATCCTAATGGATTTATATACCAAACGAGTGACGTATTGCATACACAATTCTGTTGCCTTAATAATTGCTTTGATTTGCTTTTCTATTGTAATTATCTTTATTTTCGCTGACAGGATCCAGACTTTTTGACCTTTCACAATTTTTATTTATTGTTTTAGCTAATAATCGTCCTTTGGAAGATACTAGTGCTACTATTACTCACCCTTTTTTATGTGCTATAAGTTCAACTCATCATTGCACTCTTGAAGGCATCCAGATTTGAGAAAGAAATACATAAATAAAAATAATGGAAGCCACTTCAAGAAGACGAGTTGTAAATATTTGTATATTTTGCGATACTAGTGTTGGTTCTAAGCCAGAGTTCGTTGAGGCAGCACATGAATTGGGTCGAGTCATAGTTGAATGGAATATGCACTTAGTATATGGCGGTAGCAATCTTGGACTAACGGGGATCGTTTCAAGGGATGTACAGGAAAGATGTAGTCAAGTTCTGGGAATCATCCCAAAACCCTTGGCGGAGGCAAATCTTATAAGACCATCAAACATCGAGGAACTAATCGTGTCAGGTATGTCTGAACGATTAGTTGAAATGATTAACCATGCTGATGCTTTTATTGCTTTGCCAGGTGGCTTGGGCACAATGGAGGAAATTTTTACAGTACTATCTTGGACGAACTTGAACATACACCAAAAAACCTATTAGACTGTTTAACGTTGATGAATTTTATGATTTTCTTTATGTGTTTCTTGATGATGCCCGGAGAAATGGATTCATGTCAAAACCTGTAAAAGATCTCCTCTTTACTGCCAGAACTGCCCATGATTTAATTGACCAAATTTTAGCATTTGAACCACAAATTGACCTTATCCTTTCCAAGATTAACTGGTCTGATAATGATCGTGGTAAGAAGCGTCAGATAAATCTGGATCTTAACCTTTAATTTTCTTATAGATGTAGAATTTCAGCTAATCAGGTAATGTCTCATTTAGGTTTGGGGGAGGGGAATAGTTGACTAGTATCTTGTTTTTATGTGTTGTTTTTATTTTATTTTTAGTCAAAAATTTTCATAAAAAAAATTCAAAAAAATTAGAAAAAAAAAAAAAATATATATTGTGTTTTTTGTATTTTTAACTTGACGAATCATGTGAAATTGGTATGAGATAGCTGTGTAAGGAAATTCCACTCCTGAGACGTATCTCAACCTATTTCGTAATAAGTTAATTTTTGTTTATTTCCTTTTGAATTATTTAATTTGTGAATTCTCCATAAAACTGACTAAAATGGATCTTCATATGCTCAGTTGACAGGTATTATCAACATGCATGGTAACATACGGACATGAGTTGTAATTGAAAAGTTTGTAATATTCAGTGCTCTAGTTTAATTGGAGGAAGCATCTAAAAAAAGCGATGGAATAAAAAAATTCATTGCTAAAAAATGTGTGAATTCTGATATAACTTTAGGACAAAAATATTTCATTTTTTTTCACTACACTTATGAATATTGTGGGCACAATGATTTGATTAATACTTGTTGTTTATGTATAGGAAGAATGGTAAAAATAATAGGAGAATTTACTTATTTGGTAATTTAGAAAGAAAGAAAACAACTTTTAACTTGGATAAAAAGTTTCACATGTTTAGTCACTAACTTGTTATTCTCTTTTCTCTTATCTTTTTGCTTTTGTGTGCATTAGTTTATATTGACGTTTGTGGGTATCGTTGTTGTAAGCCCTCACGAGACTACAACTCGTCCACTAGGGACACCTAGGGGTTCAAAGGCTTGTTGCATATGCTAAATGCAACTGTGATCCCTACGAAAGTGGCTTAGTTTAATTTGATTTTAAAGTTGATTATTGTATTTTATTTTGTTGTTTTGCTCGAGGACTAGCAAAATGTTAGGTTTGGGGGTGTGATGAGTCATAAATAGATCACTATTTCTCACTCATTTGACTTAATATTTTGCATAGTTTCTTGAGTTTTGTGAATATTTTAATGTGTTTTGTGTTATTTTGTAGATAAATAAAATAACAGGACTCTCTGGAATCATTCGGGGCCAAAACATCGAAAACGGACAAAAATGACAAAAATATAAATTTCCTGCTAAAATGCGCAGTTTGCTAAAATACACCGTGCTACCATGCGCCGCTAACGTGTGCCAGACACATGTCAACATCACATCAGACTTGCTAACATGCGCCTGCCATGTGTCAACATCACAGAAATCGTGCTAATATGCGACGGACACGTGTCATCATCCCATGATGCCCACAGTACACGTCATTGCTGACGTCAGCGTCGCGACGCCAAACCAATAATTCAGATGATGGCGATGCCGATGCCACGTGTCACCATCTCCGCGAAGCCCGTGCCACGCGTCCAAAATCGACTGTGCGTCGCGACGCGTGAGGCCTATTGATCCTATAAATTCAGGCCGATTTCATTTGCAAATTCATACCATCCTAGAGTTCCTATTATGGGACTAAGGATTGTTAGGGGTGAGCAAAATCGGTTTCGGTTCTAGTTCCGGATGGAACCGGAACCTACCCGAAAAAAATCGGTTCCTAATTAAGTGGAACTGGAACCTACCCAATTAAATAGGGTACCCTATTAATTGGTTCCAATTCGGTTCCGGTCCGGTTCTGAATTACCCTATTTATAGGCAAAAGCAGAAAACATAAACAACATTCAGCAGCAACGGAAACACCAGAAAACAGCAAAGCAACAAAGCAAAAAGCAGAAGCATAAACAGAACTCAACAACAACAAAAACATGCCATTTTACAAATAAAAACTCAAAATTATCAAATTAATGAGAAAAGAGATCCCAAACAAGCAGGCCAAGTACAAGAAAGATAATTGAAAAACCAGATACAATTACCCCAAAACAAGTCAAAAATCCAAAAAGCATCCATAAAAAAAATTCACATAAACGTTTAAACAAGTACCTTGAATGCAACTAATACGAATTTGAAAAACATATTACAGATCTCTGATTCATATTCAGAGTTCTTATATATGCCACATTTAATCTCTTAATTTAAATACCCTAAAATAGCAAGCCATATTGTCAAAATTTATTATCTCATAATCTGATAACTATAACATCACCCACCCCAAAACAAGTCAAAAATCCAAAAAGCATCCCATAAAAAAAATTCACATAAGCGTTTAAACAAGTACCTTGAATGCAACTAATACGAATTTGAAAAACATATTGCAGATCTCTGATTTCATATTCATAGTTCTTATATATGCCACATTCAATCTCTTAATTTAAATACCCTAAAATAGCAAGCCATATTGTCAAAATTTATTATCTCAAAATCTGATAACTATAACATCACCCACCCCAATTGCATTTTAAAATTTAACAGATGTTCTAAATCAAATCCTAGATTATGCAATACCCCAAATCTAATAAAATATCCAATCAAAAAATATTAAAAATATAGACAAATACACAGCAGTCTTACGAAATATCGCATTCTTTTTAGTTTTCGCTCACTACTTGCAACCGTAGCTTTCACACTCTCAATTGCTTCAACAATGGTGGCTTCAAGTTTGAAAACGTTGAGGCTTACAATATTGAAGAAAAATGGGATCAGATCAGATTTGGATAGTAGGAGGGAAACAAAATATTTGAAAAAAATGAGATCGAATTTGGATAGAAGGAGAGAAATGAATATTTTCCAAGTATTTTTAGGTTTTAAGGGATTAGGATTAAAATGACGTAGTTTTAAGGGATTATGATTAAAAATCGATTTTATATTCAGTTCCAGAAACCGGTTCTATGGTCTGGTTCCGGTTCCGACCATTTTGGAACCGGAACCGGACCGGTTAAAATCGGTTCCTTCATTTTGGAATCGGAACCGGACCGGTTACAACCGGTTCCGGTTCCAAACCTGAAAAACCGGTCCGGTTCCAACCGGTTCCAGGTAAAACCGGAACCGGTGCTCAGCCCTAAGGATTATATCTTGTTTGTTTATGTTTTTGTAATTTAAATTAAGCATTTTTATTTATTTACTTTCAGTACTTTTAATTATGCACTTTTATTTTCAGTAATATTATTAGTTTATTTAATTTTTATTTCTTTTATGTTCAATAGTTAATTTACTGCTGGGAAGGGTGAAACTTTTTATTATTATAATTTAGATTAATCTCTCTCAATTATAAACCTGACTTAATTGGATACCGCCTTATTGGTCGGTTGGACTTAATTAAATTTATTTTAACCTGACTAAATTGGATACCGCCTTTATAGTCGGTTGGAATTAATTAAATCTGACTTAATCAGGATACCGCCTATATGGTTGGTTGGATATTATCAAGCAGGTTTATATAATATAATAAGAGAGATTTCTGAATTAGAAATAGTAAAGGTAGATTAATCTCACTTACATTATAATATGGAAATTATAATTTAATGGATTAAAAGTTGATTCCGCCTTAATAGCTGGTTTTATTTATGTAACATAATATGGCACCCCCTATATGGTCGGTCTTTAGGTGACAGATGATTACCGCCTATAAGCTGGTTTATGGATAAATAAATACACCGCCTCTATGGCTGGTTAAACTTAATTGGGTAACATTGACAATTTCCATATAATAATAATTTGAGATTTCTAAAAGTGGATCCTTAACCCCAATATTTTATTTTTATTCTAGGGAAGTGATGAAACATAATATTAACATGCTTAATAATTGATTTAATTATATAATGGGTAATGCTTTAGTTTCTTTATTGAATTTTAAGCTTAATGTTTCTTGTTGCCTGATCACCAATAAGATTGATGTGGTAAACTTAAAATGAACTTGAAAAATAGATTTTAGGTTTCAGCCTTAGATTCAATATCTCACGATCTCCCTTAAGGATAGATAACCCTTAATAGATTTCCTTACAGCATAGACATATACCTGACGAGCGTGGGTAGCTATAATTGGAACTTGACCTTAATGAATCCAGGTAATTTGGTTAACATAGACATATGATTAATTGGGTTACTCTGGGTGTTTGCATCTGACCATCGACAGAGGCGTTTTCATATCTTCGTGTTCCAAGTTAACAGACTGATTTATTACACATATATAAGAAAATCAATTCATCATTAGAGTAATATTGTGTGGAATCGCAACCCTAGATATTTGTGTCTTTTGTTTATTTTCCTTAGTATTTTCTTTTGTATTTTTTTATTTATTTTATTTATTTAGCAAATCCACATTCAAGCAACCAATCAAGCAATCATTCTCTTCTCCCTTAATTAGATACCTGTAAATAAATAGTTACAACAATTAGTAACAACAATAAAAATTAAGTCATCGTGGGATCGATACATTTTATACTACTTGAACGATACGTGTGCTTGCGTTATAGGTGTGTGATCACGTCGATCAGTCGCATCATAAGTAATTGTCCAAATGACATATCAGAATATTGTCATCATAATTCACTTGACGAGGCGTCCAGACGACATGTACAAATATTTTCTTTTTTTGCTTACCAGTTCAATGGTTTTGAATAGAGCATGCAACGTCATGTGACATAGTCCAAGTCCAGGATCTTCATCTGGTCTAGAAGACATGAAGACTCCCCCTGGTGTCTTTTTCGGACTAGTCGGTTGGAGAGTATCTTGGCCTTCATATGGTCCAGTCGATGGGAACATCCCCCAATTGGCTCATGTCGAGCACAGTTCAAGACGTGGCCTTCATCTGGTCCAGACGACATGAATACTCCTTTGGTGCCTTTTCAGGACCAGTCGACTGGAGAGTATCCTGGCCTTCATCTAGTGCAGTCGACGGGAACATTCCCCAATTGGCTAATGTCGAGCATAGTTCAAAACCTGGACCTTCATCTGGTCCAGACGACATTAAGACTCCCCTGGTGCCTTTTCAGGACCATTCGGCTGGAGAGTGTCCTAACCTTCATGTAGTCCAATCGATGAGAACATTCCCCAATTGGCTCATGTCGAGCACAGTTCAAGACCTGGACCTTCATATTGTCCAGACGACATGAAAACTCCTCAGGTGCCTTTTTAGAACCATTCGGCTGGAGAGTGTCTTGGCCTTCATCTGGTCCAGTTGACGAGAACATTCCTCAATTGGCTCATGTCGAGCACAGTTCAAGACATGGACCTTCATCTAGTACAGGCGACATGAAGACTCCCCTGGTGCCGTTTTAGGACCAGTCGGCTGGAAAGTGTCATGGCCTTCATCTGGTCCAGTCGATGCGAACATTCCTCAATTAGCTCATGTCGAGCACAATTCAAGACCTGGACCTTCATCTGGTCCAGACGACATGGAGACTCCCCTGATGCCTTTTCAGGACCAGTCGGTTGGAGGGTGTCCTGGCCTTCATCTGGTCCAGTCGACGGGAACATTCCCCAATTGGCTCATGTCGAGCACAATTCAAGATCTTGACCTTCATATGGTCCAGACGGCATGAAGACTCTCACTGGTGCTTTTTCAAGACCAGTCGGTTGGAGTATGTCCTGGCCTTCATCTGTTCCAGTCGACGGGAACATTCCCCAATTGGCTCATATCGAGCCCATTTCAAGACCTGAACCTTCATTAGGTCCAGGCGACATGAAGACCCCTAGATACCTCTTCAGAACCAGTCGGTTGGACAATGACCTGACCTTCATCTGATCCAATCGACAGGAGCATTCCCCAATGGCCTTTGTCGAGTCGACTTAACAACCTGGTCAGCTGAGCATCATCAATAACGTATTTTTTTTCTTGAAACGTGATGTTACTCTTAACATGGCAAAACTACATAATCATCTCATGTCGATTCGACCATACCGTGTCCAAGCGGCATCGACACCCAGGTCGGGTCAGTTGGAGATCATCCTTAATAGCTCACACTCAGGCTTATGTCGAGTCAACTTCAAGACCTAGACCTTCACCTGGTCCGTACGATAATAGACTCATCGCCCCTCAGCAAGGTGGGTCGACTGGATGAGATCCTGGACTTTTATCAGGTCCATTCAACAAGATCATCCCCATGGCTCGTGACTGTTTCAGAGATCATCATCATGTCTGGTTGACTAGGTCAAACGACATTCGCTCCCAAGATTGGGTGTTCAAGACCAGACGACATCAATCCTCAACGTGGTCAACTCATTCCCATACGACGCCAAAGTCCCAGACTATTCAACTAAAAGTTTGTCAATAGAGGATCATCCTAGATGTTTATTCAACTCATCAACATATATAGTCATGTGATAAGTCCAAATAACCTTAAAGCCCATGTCTTCTCGACTTGGGATCATCCGGGATGATTATACAGCTCCATCAACACGGTGTGGCCCTTGACAGGTCCAGACGACATCAATGTTCAGGTATGCCTGTATACCTTAATCCAGGTGACATACTCGATAACACTCTCCAAGTCAATGACTGCTTGACTTAGAGAGTATGGACAAACTGTATGGGCTAAATTTGGGCCAAGGTAATTGTAGGCACTGTATTTTTTCATATAAGTCCCGATGATGAGCCTCATACGGAGGCACTACCCTTTAAGTTGCGAAAGTCGCGGGAAACGGACGTCAGAAGGGAAAATTCAGAAATCAATACCTTGTTGGACTTAATTCGTTTGCTTAGCTTCAGGTTCACTCGTTGGATCTATGTTTTAAAATTCATCCTTGGCCCAAAACCCCGCAACCCATACCAAGCCACACACCCAAGCCCACACACCATCATCCCGCATGCCCATAAGCCCCTTTAATTCATGCCCAAGCCCACCAAATCTCATCCAAAAAATATCCAACACATTAAACACATGCAAATCACCTTCCTAATTTAAATAAATCACATGCCTAAATTAAAGAAATCAAATCAAACCCTATAAATCCTTTTCCTAAACTAAAATAAAATAAATCACCTTCCTAAATTAAACAAATCATTTCCCTATAACAAACTAATTAAATATTCCCCCATAATTGCACAATATTTGTTTCCTACCCATACAAGGTAAACCCTAGCCCCCTATTATAAAAAGACACCCAAAGCCAAACCCTTGGACTAGAGCTCATTCACGGTGAAAACACCTTAGACCACTTCTCTCGTCTCTCGTCTCTCCCTCTAACTCTCTCTCGGCCAGCACAATTACAAGAAGCCAAACTAAGCCCTCAACAAAACACAAACCCACGACAAAACTGCCCAGCTTCACGTACTAAACACCTGCAGCCGAGAACAAAAAATCACAAATAGCCACTTTCATCGATCAAACGAAGCAACTAAACCATGCACAACCCACAAACCAACTCCTAATACTCACGCCACACACAGCTATGTTAGCCCATACTCACGCCATACTGCCACCGAACAAACAAGACACATGCAAAAGACAAAATAACAAACCCTTCAACAGCAACACTCCTTAGACGAAACAAAAGCCATCATCGCCCAGGCCAGAAAACCCAAATAAACAAAGCAACAAACTGCACCCCTGAAAACCGTAAAACACACCCTGAAAAATAGCCTTCAACTACCGCAAAACAGCCCTAAAACAGTCACCCAAAACACCCCTGAAAACCGCAAACTGCACCCCTAAATTACACCCTTAAACAGTCCAAAAACAGCAGTAAAAACAGTAAAAATAGTAGTCTAAAACAGAGGAAACAGCAGCCCAAAACAGCGAGGTGACGAAGGAAAATGTTGAATCAGTGAACCGGAGGAGTTGCAGAGCATTAACTCTTCCGACGACCGTGTAACACACTTCCAAGAGGCGGCTTAAAAGGTAAGACCTGAGGGCACCCTTTTAATTACTCTCGTTCATCTTTTTCAATTATTTATTAGTATTTCTTCGCATGCATATTGTTGGTTCATGTATGTCATTGTTGTTGGATGAATGATTGAGTGTTGCCTCTCGTGGTATATCAAATGGAAACCCAGACGTAAATCCGTAGCCGAATCCGAATGGACGGTAGTGCGGTCTATACTTGGGATACAACTCCACGTACCGCTTGGGGAAACATTCGTGCATGTGTTTATGTGCTTATAGATGTCATTTTTGTGATCTTGTTCGAACGCGTTATCAAACGCTACACGAACATATACATTCTGCCTCGGCCCGTTCGAACGCGTTATCAAACGCTACTCGAATGCGTGCATTCTATTTACCGTTCGAACGTGTTTACGAACGCTACACGAACGCGCACACACTGCACAGATTCCTTCATCATATTTTATGCATGCTTGTCTTCTTAGTTATTCCTTTCCCATCATATGTTTAGTTATCTCTCTTTAATATTTATGTTTTTACCGTTATTGTTTATTTATCTTTCCGTATTTATTTATTTAATATGTTCATGAAATTGTGTGCTTGTCGTTATGTCGACTTACTTTTATGCATGGAAACTTAGATATAGGTAGTATGTAAACTTAGATATAGGTTGTATGTAAATTTAGATATAGGTTATTCTTGCGTATGTATGTTGCGTAGACTTGGTTATATTATTGCACAAATCCGTTCATTACAAGTGGCATAAGTAAGGGACCATTCCGAACCCAACGGTTTGAGGTCTTCCCTTGCGAGGGGTGAGTGCGGCCTTAAATCATTTCCCAGTTCACACTGGGTGGTGACTCCATTTTATTTCTCCGATTTAGTCCCCCGTGGGCTACTCCGTACTCCTGACCGGGCCGCGAGCCTGGAACAGCGTCGTCGATTTCTGTGTCCTACAGGAATTTTTGTCTCTTCACCCTTGGCCCAATACCTTATATAACCCAATACTTCCCAACAATGCCCAGAATGGGTTGAGGCCGATGACCTAATTGCCTCAAGGCCAAACATCAAGATAAGGGCCCAAGAAGCATCTACACTAAGTTTTGGGCAGAGAACCCCATTGACTTCATAAGTCCAACTTCGGTCAACATTTACTTTCCAACCGAAAAAGCATCTCTTCAAGTAATAAATACTATATGAATAATCAGCTGATTCATGACCGAAATATAAAGATTAAGCATGTTAGTAGGGTCCACCCTCATTAATGTGCATCCCTTTTTGTTGGAGCTTCCCTTTTAAGCCTATAAAAGGGAAGCATGTCTCATAATTGTGATCATCAAAATATAAGCCTCTCAACTCCATCTTAAGTAAATACTTATCAAAGCAATGTCACCAAAACCTCTCCTCCCTAAACTTCTGATCACCCATACTCTGACTCACCACCTTCATAACAGCCTACGGGGGTTAAGGTAGCCTCGGACCTTGCTCCTTCTTCTATCATATATATATTAGTCATTTCCATACTGACTCGAGAGTCGGAGGGTCTACGGCCGCCACCACCACACCCGTGGGCAGACACTCTCTACTCACTCCACCTTTATTTTACAGGATCATTAGTGCCCTCAACCTATAAATTCTCAATTGTGGACCTTGGGCAAAAACCAACGTCTACAATAATCTAGAAATTTCTACCATTTTCCATCTTTATTTTTACTTAATTAAAACAATCTACCCAAGCTTATCTCTCATTATTTGGACGAAAGTAGAGGGAGAGGAAGAGAGAAAAATTCATCATTTGAAGTAAGAATTTCGATGAGGAGGAAGAAGAAGAAGAAGAATAAGAAGAAGAAGAAGGAGATTATGATAGATGGTAGAGAGTACCGAGTTTAATGATAGAAGCATTAAAATCCAAAAATTTCAACAAACCCGAATAACGTAGTGTGTATTATTTTGGTTGTAAAATAATTCATAGACCACCAATTAATGAACCATAAAAATTTATGAAAACTAGACACAATAAGGAATAACATAGTCAAAATCAGATTTTTCCATGCAAGTATGAATTCCTAATAAAATTCGAAAGTTGATGCCCTATTTTTGTAAGGAAATTTGGACAGTTTGTACTTAGGTATTAGGGTTTGCTTCAATTTGTGAATTTTTCCATAAGGGAATTTACCTATAGTTGTATTATATCCCAATTAGTGTACATATTGAAGAAATTGTGTGCTGATTATGCCTAGTGGCTATTGAAACCCTGACTCAAAACTGATTTTTTTAGCAGTATCCATTGAGGTGCTTATAACTTGAATTCTAGGAATTGTAATCGAGATCCGTAAAAGGCCAATGAAACTAAGCATAATAAAGTAAAACAAAGTTAAAAATAAGATTATATCATGAAGCGATGAATTTATAATAAATTTTACAAGTTGGTTGCCCTGTTTTGGTGACTAATTGATGCATTTTATTTTGTTATTGGTTTAGGACTTGAAATTGACTTCAAGGGGTAATATCTTTTACTTGAATCACTTTCTTATATGATATATTAACGTATTGGAGCAGGGGCGGCCCTAGTTACCTTGAATTTTATGAGGCCCTGGACGAATTCTTAAGATAGGGCCCCTACTGTTAAAAGATAAAAAATAAATAAGTCATATTATAACTAAAAATTAAAATTTATCTAAATTCAGGAAACCTTAATTTGAGTCAAATTTGGGGACCCCAGCCGATCACCTGTGTCGGCTCTCCCTATGACCGCATTTGTATTGGAGGATTGGTTATGACTTGGTAGCCATTGAAATGCTTAAGAGATACTCTAAAATATTTAAACCTGAAATTATCCCTAAACACAACAGTGTGTAGAAATTAGCTTATAACTTAAGTTTTAGGAATCGAAATCAAGAACCGTAAAAATTGACATAAACGAGACACACAAGAGTAAATTCTATCAAAATTTGAGCTTAAGACATGTTCCTAGTTATTACCAGTAAAATTTCAAAGTTAGTCTTGTTTTATGACATGTTATTAAGAATAATCATAATTGAATTTGTAATTTCCCGACTTAGGTAATCTCGAGTTGAGTTCCGTTAAATCCATAGGTGAAAATTATAATTCATTATTTATGTATGACATATTTATCCATTCATGAGATCTTTTGAATAAACTATTAGCGTTAAGAGCTTTAACGAAAGATGTTTAATTGTAGATCATCGATAGGATCAACTATCAGCTACTTCGTGACTTGGATTGGTTAAGCTTAAAATAGTTAGTGGATACTCTACCGTTTTAATTGATTGCTTAAAATGTATTTGTGATATTTGAGCATCTTTTTTTTTTTTTTGAAATGATTTAGTAATGTTTTGAATATCGATTTCCTCGAGGTGATTTTGACATCTTGAGATAATTTTGACGATTTGATGATTTGATATATTTTTTTATGAATCTTGATGATTTAATGGTAATTTTAACGATTTGAGACATTTTTTATGAGTTGAGATATTGATGATAATTTAACGATTTGAGACGTTTTCAATGAGTCTAGATATTGATGATAGTTTTACCGATTTGAGATATTTTCGATGAGTCGAGATGATTTTTACGATTTAATAAATTTGATGTTTTGAGTCGAATTATGATGATTTAAGACGATTTTGATATTTTGAGACGATTTGAGATGAATTTGACGTTTTGAGACAGTTTTGATGATTTGATATGATTTTGATGAGTATGTTTTGCAAATTTTTGCACGTGGAATTGGCAGTATAAATGGAATTGACGAAACTAGATGACCATGTGCACATGGTAGGTACGGATTCGGGACCGGGGGATGGCGATATGTAACGCCCTTAGATCCCCAGCTATAGTATTTTAAGGGACGATGATACGTAATGTTCCAAGATACCAGAGATTTATAGAAAAATATTTATGGGACAACGATATGTAATGCCCCTAGATACGAGATTTACAGTGATATGTCTGAGGACGGCGATACGTAACACCCCTAAACATAAGAGTTTTACAGAAGTACATATTTTATGATGAATTGGATTTATAAGAGATTTTTGACACTGGCATATTTTGAAATTTGATTTTATTATAACAGATGTTGAAATTAAATTTTATTCCAACTGATTTTAACACATTAGAGTTTATGGTTTGAATTCAATTTTATTTATAATAGATTTTGATTTTTCCGACGTTCATGTTTTATTATTTTATAGTAACCACTCATGAGTTATATAATGAATTCTCATTCATAAGTTTTTAGAATTTCTATGATATTTGATTTCAAGTGTTTCATTCTATTTTGAGAGAAAGTTTTTAGTTCTGAATGATTTATTGATTTTAATAAGTTTATTTCAATTTATATCTACTCATTGAGTATTCCAAAATACTCATCCCCACCACACCAAAAATGTTTTACAAGATTTCTGGAGGATAAGCTCGTGGAACTGGAACTATTTTACAGTCACTATGGCAAGTTGGGTCCATCATGTACAAAGTCTTAGTGTGTTTAGAAATGAGATTATATATCAGAAATAATTAGATTATTTGGTGTCGGTTTTGTATATATTATTCATTACAGATGTTTTTATAAAATTTTATTTCATATACATATATGCATATGTCATAGTTGGGCAAATCGCCCTTGGGCATTTTATGCATGTGTTAGATGTCGAGATATGTATGTAAGATAAGCATGCACATTTAGAAAGACAGATAGACAGAGGCTGAGGGTGATAGAGTAATCTATCGTATATTGGTAACATCTCTAGATTTGGGATGTTACATTTTCTATTGGAAAGTATAATGACGATATCCTATGTTATGTGGTACTTGTGCATCTTGGTCACATTTTGTGACAGATGAGAAACCTGTCAAAATTTATTCCATCTAAGTAGGTTTATGAGGACCAATTGAAGTTAAAGAGTGAGGAAGATAAGAGGAGAGTAAGTGATGCTGAGAGTTTAAAGAAAAATTATAGATTGGTCGAGAGTGAAAAAGATAGAGGAGTGATAAAGAAAATAGATAGCATGCCAGAAAGAATTGAGAGTGAAATCGAGCTTTTATACTAGAAAGTGTGAGGTTAGGAAGGCCTTTTAGGAGAGTAATACAATGATCTTACTAGTGTATAAGAAATCTTATCTAACCCTTGATTTATCTAATGATTTTCTTCATAGTATTTTTGTGTCTCTATTGCAAGAATTCGATGAGAAGCTTTCCGATGATATACTTAGTGGGTTGCCATCAATTAAAGGTATTGAGCACTAGGTTAATCTTGCACCAGATTAACCTTGTACCTAGAGTAGTGATTCTCAATCATCCAGCCTATCGGAAAAATCCTGAGACAAATGAGATCCAAAGACAAGTTGATGGCTTGATGAGCAAAAGGTACGTTAGAGAGAACATGAGCCTATATGCAGTACCAATGCTTCTGATGTTTAAAAATGATGGAACATAGAGGATGTGTGTTGATTGTAGAGCCTTCAATAAATAACGGTAAAGTATCATCATCTCAGATGATATGTTTGATGAGTTGCGTGGATCATGTTTATTTTGTAAAATTGATTTGAAAAGTGGATAACCATATTCGCATGAAAGAAACCGATGAATAATAGAAAACTGTCTTTAAGACTAAATTTAGTTTGTATGTGTAACATCCCCCTCCAAGAGATGCTACCGGCAGGGAATAGATTGACCTATCCCTCTGAGCCTCTGACTTTCTGAGTGTGATCCACACTATTAAACTCATCTCAAACATAAACTTATGCATGGGACCATTGCTCAACTCAACAACATAATAAATATTTTATTACTCTTATCTGTGTACTCAACAATACTTTTATTTACAATACTATTCATGGACACCTTGACTTTACTACACATGTAATCACGACTATACAAGTATTTGTTACATGACTTTACTTTGATTATGATCGAACTGAAACTCTGACTTGACCTGGTGGACTTCACACCCTATTGACTGCCATCAATATTCATCCTCTCGAGCTCGTCTTCCGGGAATACCTGCAAAACATAGACACTGGGAGTGGGGGGTTAGATCGTTTGAACGACCTAGTGAGTGGACAGTTTAAAAAAGAAAACTAAAATATTTTACAAAATATTCATTTGTTTATGAAATCGAAATCATCTTCAAGAAAATAATCTTCCTCACTCTTTCATATCTGAAAAGCCGATCTCTTTCTATGAAACTTTCTGGAAATCTTTTCTTTCTGTAAAACTTTGAGTTTCTCATAAAACTGTTTCTCTTAAAATCTATTTTATAAAACCATCATTCTGAAACCAAATCTCTGAAAATATTATCTCTAAAAATCTGTCTCTGAAAAACCTGAGGTATGAGGACATTACGTCTCATCGTCCCCCTAAATGCCTAAACTAGTGGTCTTGGGGCATTACGTCCCGATGTCCCCCAAGCCACTGAACTAGAGCCAGATGTGCGGATCAATGCTATCATCTCGACTCTGAATCTGGGGTCTAGGGGCGTTACATCTCGTCGTCCCCCTAGCTTTGAAATCTAAGATCTATGGATATCTTTCATCCCTAGTTCTAAAGTACGTGTGCACACGTTCTGAATCCATCAATTTCAGTAACCGTCAATTTCAATATTTGTACCAAGTTACAACGGAGGTGGGTTTTTTCCCCTATGCCTCCAAAAACCATAAAACCATGATTTTCAAATCAAAACTTTCTAAAATATTTCTTAAAACATTCATATTTATAAAACAACTGGAAATAAACTTGGCTAAGGCCCTATGTGCTGAAAAGTAAGTCTTGAATCAAAATAATTAAGTAAAATCAATTTGAGAAAAAGGGTCCACTTATAGATTTGGAATCTGGCTGGCATTACTTGTTTTGCCGATGGAAGTTGCAGTTCTTGCGATGATCTATAATTGATAAACTTGGTTAGAATATAAGTCGTGGAACACGCTTCGGAACTAAACTAAGTTTCCCAATTCAACTATTCTATAATCACCACAGGATGTATTATGCTTGTGACATGTCATAATTCGTGTATATGAGATGATACGAAATCCTTAGGGTGATCTCTAACATCCTAAGTTGAAACTGAAATGATATGAATTTATTTTTGTTACGCATCGCGACGTCGGGTCGGGAGCATCGCGACGTCGGGTCGGGAGCATCGCGACGTCCACACCAGCAGACTCAGGCAGATAGCATTTCATGTTCTACTACACGACCGATCCAAGGCTTCACACGACCTACCTGGAGGCTTCCACACCACCAACCCGAGTCTTCCACAACACCGACCTGAGTCTTCCATACCACCGACCCGAGTTCAACACCACCGACCTGAGTTCAACACTATCAACCCGAGTTCAACACTATCGATCAGAGTTCAACACTACCGACCCAAGCTCAATACGACCAACCCCAGACATAGTGCATTTTCATGTCCAGCATGACTCCACACTCACCGACCCGAGGCAAAGAGCCTCCCCTTGTTACATGTCGCGACACTAGCCTATTGGCGTCGCAACGCTCACCCGATTTCAGGGTCCAACATAAACTCTTCAACGACAATACTCAAAGTAATCCCTACTATCATACTAACCCTTCACATATGCACTTCTCCAAACTTCAACATTGATAACTAGAAATAATTTCAACCCTCAACCACTCATATACTATTAAATATCAAAGTATTATCTCCCTAATACATTCATACATACAATGGCTTGATTCCATACTAATACCATCAAGACACTTCTCAAAATGCGCACTAATAACACTTACAAAGTCAACTAAACCAATCTCATTCCTAAGGTATGCAAGGTGCGAATTTTGAGGCTTTGGTTTCTTTGCCCAAAACGGAAAAATAAAGAAAGAAAATGGAATAGAGAGCTTACTTTGCATGAAAGAATCTTGGCATCATCACTTGTTACTTCAAAATGTTGAAAAAATGAAGGAAGAAAATGGCTTGTTTCTAAGAGAGGGGGAAGAGCATTTCACGTTTCTAGGCTTGAGAAGGAGATGGATGAATAGTCCTCTATATATAGGGAAAGACTTATTTTTGTAATGAGATGAGTGGCTAATGTTGTCCACGTCACCCAATTCAAGCTCATTCTCGAATTTCATTGTAGCATCCATGAAACTCACGCGTTTTGACTTGCTTTTCATCTGAATTCGGAAAATATCCAAAGCGAAAGTTGTAGGACTCGGTCTTAGATTTCCGAAGATATAAAATTAATAAAAAATGGAGATCATATGAAAACTTTAAGCCCAAATACTAAGGGCTGTTCGGAATAGAACGTAAGCTAAATTCCACATCGGAACTGTAAGGAATTGCCGAATGTCCAAAAAGTAATTTCATGAGCATATAAATACTTGAACATGATTCATATCATGTATCATTCCTCCCATAACGTAATAGTTATCTGGATTACCGGGGTGTTAGTCATGACATTAATCTTACTAATACACATGTACTTTTATGCGATTGATGAATCATGTTTTTACGTGCATATATAGGCAAGTTTGTGGTAGTATAATTTGATGATATTTTAGTGTACAGTAGAAGTCTAGATACACATGTTGAGTATGTTAGGTGTGTGCTTTTTGTTTTAAAAGATGAGTAATTTGTATGCTAATTAGAAGAAATTCACTTTTTATATGGATAGAGTTGTGTTTCTTGGTTTTGTTGTGAGTGCTAATGATATTGAGGTTAATAAAGATAAAGTTAGAGAAATTAATGAATGACAAATGTCTACGAGCATCACAAAATGTGGTGCTTTTATGGTTTAACTTTATTTTAAAGGTGGTTTGTTAGAGATTTTAGCACTTTGGTGCACCACTTATTGAGATTGTTAAAAAGAATGTAGGCTTTCATTAGGATACTGTACATGAAAAGACATTTGGTGAGATTAAAGATAGGTTATGTTTTGCACTTGTTTTAATATTGCCTAACTTTAACCAAACTTTTGATATTGAGTGTGATGCCTCAGACATAGTCTTTGGAGTTGTTTTGATACAAGAAAATAAACCAATTGTTTATTTCAGTAAGAAGTTGAGTGGCGCAACCGTGAGATAACCCACATATGACAATGAGCTATATGCACTTGTTATAGCTTTGAAGACTTGGCAGTATTATTTGCGGTCCAAAGAGTTCGTGATACACACTGATCATGAGCCCTTGAAGAAACTCAAGAGTCAAGGTAAGCTGAACAAGAGATATGCAAGGTAGATGGAATTTATTGAGACATTTCCTCATGTCATACAATATAAGCATGGTAAGGAGAATGTAGTTGCAGATGTTTTGTCTCGTAGTTATACGCTTCTTAACTCTTTGAGTGCCAAAATGATTGGTTTTGAATTTGTGAAAGAAATGTATGGAATGATGTATACATTGTTTGTTAAAAATATACATTTGATAAGTTCTACTTGTATGATGATTTTTTGTTTAAAGAGTAAATTATGTGTGCTTAGTTTTTCTATACGTGAATTGCTATTGCGTGAGGCACATGGTGGGGGACTTGTAAGTCATTTTAGGGTTAAAAATACCTTAGATACTTTGCATAAGGATTTCTTTTGGCCTAAAATAAAATGAGATGTTATTCACATTTGTAGTAGATGCATCACATATAGAAATTTCAAATCTAGGGTTTTACCTCATTGGTTGTACAAACCCTTGACCATTCCAAATGAGTTGTTGATAAATTTTCCATGGACTTTATTTTAAGGCTGCCTAGAACAAAAAAGGATATACATTCTATTTTGTGGCCGTTGATCGATTCAGTAAGATGGCATATTTCATTCTGTGCCACAAGACAGATGATGCCACGAATGTAGCTGAATTATTCTTTAGTGACATAGTGCGATTTCATGGTATACCTACGAATATCATATCGGGCATAGATGTTAAGTTCCTTAATTATTTTTGGAAAGTGTTGTGGAGGAAATTGGGAGCTAAATTGTTATTTTCCATCACTTGTCACCACAGACTGATGGACATATTAAGTTAGTTAATAGGAAACTTACACAGGTTTTGCGAACTATTCTAAATAAGAATTTAAATAATTGAGAACGTTGTTTGTCATTTATTAAATTTGCATATAATATGAGCATGCATTATTCTACTTCATATTCTCCATTTGAGTTTGTATGTGGATTTAGTCCACTAACCCTTTTAGATTAGATGCCTTTACCTGTTGATAAGAGGGTTAGTTTGGATAGAAAGCAAAAATCAGAGTTATTCAAATCTATACATGGAAAAACAAGGATGTATATTGAGAAAAATAATGAACATTACACTTCTAAGACTAACAAATGAAGAAAGTGTGTGATATTTGAATCAGATGATCGGGTATGGGTTCACATATGTAAGGAGCGATTTCCAACACAGATAGGTTCAAAGATAGTGCCTCGAGGAGATGGTCCATTTCAAATCCTTGAGTGAATCAATGACAATGCCTATAAGAAAGACCTTTCAGGTGAGTATAATGTATTTGCTACATTGAATGTTGCTGATCTTTCTTTATTTGATGCAAGTACAAATTCGAGATCAAATAGGAGAAGGAGATGATGTGATCGAGACCACAAGACCAACCGTCCATAATCCTTTACATGTTCTAGATGATCCTATCACCGTGTTCGAAGTTAAGAAGATCAAGGAAATAATGGTGGGGTTAGTTCAAGCTATTTGAGAAGCATGCACAAGATCACCCATCCAGACCTCAGCTTTTTCAAATGGGCTCAAATGAAGCAGAACCGGCTCCAGTGCATATGATCCATATCATAGCTGATGGGTCAAGCCCAGAGTGATTCAGAGTAAGCAGAGCTGTGCGGCCCAGACCTTCACATAGTCATAAAGGGGTCATTTATTAGGACTTTATTTTATTTTATGTTATGTTTATAAATGAACTGGATCAAACTCTTATATCGTTAGTAAGCTCTCATCCGCCATTTTAGGGTTATTTTTGTCTTTGTGTTAACTAACAAGGGTTTCATGTTAATTGAGTAGATTAGGATTTACATATTTAAACTTATTGTTGGCCGAATTTTCAAGATACAATACAACTCAGAATTTTCTTGCAATTTGTGTGAGCTTTGAGAGGGTTACTCTCTGAGTTCTTCATTTAATTCGAACTTATCAAAGAGCATTCCAAATTCTTTGTGGCGTTCTTCATTGTCCATGGGTTCGTGAAACAGGTAACCAATGGGTTTGGAGATCACAGTCATCATCAGGTCTTTGGGCGAGTTTTCACGGATTTAAGGATTTCGCATCATAGATGGAAAGAAATACTTGTATACCTCTACTTTAAATCGACAAGTTATCTACCCTACACAAAACGATACTATTGCGAAGCTGGTTCTTTAAAGAAAATGTAGGCGTGAAATGATTCTCTATAAAAGCTCAAGATAGCACCTAAATCCATGTTACTGACTACCCATGAATAACTTAGTATCAAAATGACTGACATTGCAAAAGCTCTAAGCAGAAGCAGAAGCAGAAGCCTCACCTAATCTTCCTTCTCTCCAGATCTATGCTCATCAGTTTGATCCCTGGAGACAGAGCCCCGCCCCCTATCATGGTCACTCTGGTCTGAAGTGCCAACCCTGGGAGGCTCTTCTTCCTCATCTTTACCAAGGGCTCTGAGAAGCATCAGCATTGCAACCACAAATACAATAACGTACACTGATATAATGCCAATATATGATTTGATGAAGCCAAAGAGTGATGGGCCAGTAATCTTTTTCTGTTTGGTTCTTCCTTCTCTATATCCTTCAAGGAAACGTGAGATTTGAGAACTCTGATCTTCATCATCAATGCTTTCTGAACCAATAACCTGTTGTAAAAACAAACATACTATATTAGTACATTTTTCATTCTATTTGGGCAATGAGGGAAGAGGTCCATGCATCAATGAGGGAAAAAAAAGTATTTCGTGGATGTTTCCATAACTCAATGCTCAACATGTTCTGTTTCTTCTACCTATTTATTTAAGATGAATGGATAAATGTCAGTGGATGTTTCCATAACTCAATGCTCAACATGTTCTGTTTCTTCTACCTATTTATTTAAGATGAATGGATAAATCATATCATTGATAAAACTGAAGCACTGAAGTTAGCATGATCTACTTTGTCAACTTACAGTCACATAATCCTCATCGCCATCCCAAACAACCATTTTCGGCAATTTTGACTTATTATCAGCCCCAAATGTCTCAGCAAAGTCTTGAAACTGTTTAATCCCCACATAGCCAAAAACTAAGTCACGATTTGCAGATGCAGCAGCCTTCAGTGTCTTGATCAATTTCTGCGACTTCTCTTCAGTCTCATCCTCCACAATGGAAAGGACTATTTTCCTTTTATCATCTTTCAAAAGCTTCAGTGTGTCTTGGTTAATAGGCACAGACGGGGGAAGAAAATTTTGTTTTATAAACTCCTCCAAAAATTCCTCTGCATATTCAGAACGGTAAGGTAAGAATCCTTTTGCTTTATGCAAGCATGCAGCCAACAATAGTTTGAAGGTCAAAAAACGAAGTACTCATTGGACTGTAATTTCATAGAAGCAATAAAATCCAGAAAATAAGTTCTGACATTACAAATTCTTAACAGCATTTGGACAAAAGAAATTTGCATAAACTCAAATTTAATCTTCCATTAACCCCAAATGAAGCCCGTACGCAAATCCAGATCCGTAAATCAAAGATATTTCATGTCATATTAAAGTATTAAACCATAAATAAAAAACTATGTTTCTGTGAAACAAATTTACTAGAAGACTCAGGCTTGATAATATTTGAACAAACTTACCATCAAAGGGGCCATAAAAAATGCTGCGTTCATTGTAAGTTGGCTGAAGAGCAACCAAGGCAGGAACTTTGTCAAAATCATACAATACCATGGCATCCTCAGAAAAATCCTTAGCCACAGCAAACCACGCCTTTTTCTTATACTTTAAAGCTAAGTTCGATATGATTGATTCATCCAAGCCGAAACCAATAAATAAAGGAAAGAAAGTACCAGCATTTTCAACAAATTCAGAAACTTCAGCGTCTGAATTAAGAACAGAGACATCAGGGGCAACAAATTTCTTAAGAAAACGAACAAGCAATTCCGCTTTTCTAGGGCCATAATATTCTGTAGGAACTCCATGCCTAAAAATCTTCAAAGTGGGAAATGCACTGTATCAATCAAACATACAAAAACAAAAAAACCACTCATTAATTAAAATCTCAACATAAACATACTTACAGTTTCATACTAAGCACATGCATGTAACACTTATAAATTCTACTTAATTTTGAAAGCACAACGCTCAAGTGTTTTTGGTAAACATCTACTTTTACTTGACAGCTAATGTTTACCACCCACCCACTTATTCTTGAATGTTAGTGATTTCATATGTGTTTACAGCTGCTGTGAAATGAAATCATTAGCTATCAAATATAAGGGTGCAGGTGATTGATGTCTACCAAACATCTTAGTCATCATGCTGTCGACGTTAAGCATAAGCCAAACAGCTACAAAGATACCTTAAAATATAAGCACATTTAGTTTTTCAATTTCTTTACAATCATTTTTGACAAAATTTCAAGAAAGTACAAAATGATGAGCGATCAATATATCGTATTTACCGTTCCTATATCTTACATTTTGAGAGTTAATTCGAGTTTTATAAGTGTTTTGATGTGTTCTTTGTGATTTTATAAGATGAGATACATATGGAAATGCATGGATTTGAAATGTCAACAAATCAAGATGATTTGCACCAGTGACCTTCTGATTTGCGTAGCCTTCAGTGTTTTGACCATAACTTTTTCATATTATGTCCAAATGAGGTGATTCAAGTAGCATTGGAAAGAATACTCAATTACTACAACTTTGTAGTTTGTGCAAATCGGACTCTATCATGGTCAAAAACGAGCCTAAAGACATGGGATGTAAATTGTCTCACATTGGCGCGCCAATGGGACCTAATATTGGCTCGTTGCTCTTTGTCTTCCATTGGCGCGCCAATATGTTCGAAAGTCCTAATTTGAACATAATTAAAAGATTCTTAAGAAGGAAAGCCCCCAGAACCTCCTATATAAACACAAGTCCATCTCAAACCTTAAAGAGAAGCCTCATAACACAATTTTGGAGTCTCTGAGCATAGAAGAACACCTAGAGCAAGACAATGACGAGTGCTTTAATTGGTGCTGGAGATTGAAGGCGAAGACTGAAAACGAGAGTTCTTTCTTCCATTTTCTCTCTAATTTATCTTTTATAAGTTCTTGTTTTGTATCAATAATGATAAGCTCGTTTTTATTGATTATCATGAGTAGCTAAATCATTCATCTAGGGTTGTAATAGATCTTAAACATTATATTTAATTAAGTTGCATATTTTTATTCTTTTGGGTTTGTTATATGATTGTTTATTATTCTGTGTTTGATTGCATAATTTATTATCAGGCCAACAATAGAATAGTCGTGGAAAATCCTTAAGAACTTGACGGAGGAAATTCAGGTTAGCCGTGAGAATTAGAGCGCGTGATCTAATTCTTTTGAATAGATTTCCTTGCAGGATAGACATACACCTACACGGCATGCGTAGCCAATATTAAAACCTAGCCTTAATGAAGTTGGTTTAATTCAATTAACATAGACATATAATTAATTGGTTTAATCCTAATATATTTACCTGACCATCGAAAGAGGCTTGTAGATAGTTTATTGCTTAAGGTTAATAATTTGTAACAATAACCCAACTGAATGAAAAGCGCTTGAACCCATTGTTTGCTTGCTTTGGTGAAGTTACAACCTTATGTTCTTCTATCACATAAGGTTTCCTCCAAATTTAGTTATTTGTTCTTTATTCACTTACTTTTCAGTGAATAAATTTTATTAAATCTCTCTTTTTAACCATTTGTTTAGTTGTAGTTAAGTAGATTAGTTTTCGTATTAATAAGATAAATAATAATTACATGTGGGTACAATATTTGTCACTATATTACTTGAGCAATACGTAGTGTTCGAAAACGCGCCGCCTAGGCGGCGTGTTTTTGCTCACCGCCACTCAATCGAGGCGATTTCCACCAAATCGATGGTGGAAATCGCGCGGCCAGGTGGTCGGCGTGAAATCGGCGCCTAGGCGCCGCCACTCGGCAGCGTAGGCGCCGATACACGGCCGCTAATCGACAGTGTATCGGCGCTGGTTTTTTAAATACTAATATAAAGAGGATCAGGAGAAGTGTAGACAAGCCATTTTAGAGGTAAGGAAAAAAACATGTGAGTGAAATAAGGCAAGGAGTTAATATTGGGGGTGATGAGGAAGATGAAATTCGTGAAATAGAAGAAGGGTTAAATTCAAGACCCCCTCGGCATCGCGGCCCTTTGGAAAGGTGGGCAGTGGTAAGCCCTCCTGATTCTTCAGTTAGTGATGGTAAAACAATGCGGCAACAAAATATTAATGAAGCACTTTTTAAAGAAAATACACATAATGTGAAGCGATTTGTTGCTAAGTGAGTTTATGAATCCGGTATTCCTTTCAATGCCATTGACAATGATAGCTGGATAGCGATGATTGAGGCAGTTGGTCAATTTGGACTGGGATTCAGAGGTCCTAGCCAATATGAATTGAGGGAGCCATTATTGAAAGAAGAAGTTGAAAGCGTTAAAGTTTTTCTACAACAACATGATAAGGAGTGGAAGGAGAACGGGTGTTCGATCATGACAGATGCTTGGAGTGATAGGAAAACGAGAAGTATAATGAATTTGAGTGTTAATTGCACAATAGGTACCACTTTCCTTTCTTCCAAGGAAAGTTTCGATGTAGCGCATACTGCTGAGTACATTTATGAGTATGTTATGACAGGTATTGAACAATTGGGGGTGGAAAATGTGGTTCAAGTGGTAACGGACAATGCCTCAACAATATGGCCGCGGCAAAGTTGTTGAAGGCGAAGATGCCAAATATTTTTTGGAGTTCCTGTGCTACTCACACCATAAATCTCATGCTTGAAAGTATTGGGAAATTACCGAGGTACAAAAAAACCATTGATAGTGCCAAGGCTTTCACCATTTTCATGTATGCCCATCACAAGACTTTGTCCATGATGAGATCGTTTACAAAACAGAGGGGCATAGTCAGACCGGGAGTAACTAGGTTTGCCTCAGTTTTTTTAACCTTACGAAGTTTGATCGAGAAAAAAGAAAGTTTGCGAACCATGTTTGCTAGCACAGAATGGGATGAGTGCATATGGTCGAAGCAAGTTAAATGGAAAACTGCATTTGCCACAGTGACGAGTGTCTCTTTTTGGAATGGGGTGACCCAATGTTTGAAGGTGTTTGCACCTTTGGTGAGGGTGCTTCGATAAGTTGATGGGGATAGAAAGCCATCCATTGGCTTTGTATATGGAGAGCTAAAGAATGCAAAAGAAAAGATAAAAGATGCATTGAACAATATTGAGAGTAATTATCGGCCAATCTTGGAGATTATTGATAGTAAAATTGAAGGGCAGCTTGATGCTCCATTGCATTGTGTTGCTTATCTATTAAATCCTTACTACTAAAGGATACAAGTATTGAGTACGATGTGAATGTAATGGATGTGGTATTTACGGTTGTGGAGGTTTTCCTTCCCAATGACATTGACATGCAAAATAAGGTGATAAATGAGGAGTTGGCTTCGTATGAGACAAAAGATGAAGCTTTTGGTAGAGAAGTGGCGGCCAAAGCATGTCGGGTATCGATTGATGTTTTTAATCCAGGTAAAAACAAAGTATTCATTTGAATTATTTTGTAAAATATATAAGATTTATTATATTTCATTCAAACTATTTATGTTAATTTGTAGTTTCATGATGGCGTACAGATGGACATCACACACCTAACTTGCTAAAAATGGCAAAAATGATACTTTTATTAACCACTAGTTCATCCGGGTGCGAACGAAATTGGAGCACTTTTGAGGAGGTAAATATTTAAAATTAGCTAAATATTTGATTATTTTATTTTGTAATTATTAATATTAATTGATTTATTTAAATTATTTATGTAGATTCACACAAAGAAAAGGTATGGACTAGATGTGAATCGATTAAACAATCTTATCTTTGTTTCCTTTAATGCCAAGTTGAAAAACAAGCACAAAAGGGAGAAGGATTTCAAATTGGATGTATTACAAGCAAAAGATGCTACTAATGCACAAGGATAGATTGTTGAGGGTGGTGACTCTGATGATGATGAAGAAGTAGAGCCCGGTTCGGGGCTTACTTGGAGGATGGTTGGAGAAGTATCTGGGGCAGATGAAATGTTACAACCTCGAAAAAGCGCTAGAAATGCTGAATACAGAGAACTTGATGAATATTTTTTTGATTCTGATGAAGAACCTAAGGATGATGAGTTTGAAGTAGATGAAGAAGAATTAGATATTTAGTTATATTTAACTTTGTAAAGGATGATGAATATGAACTTAGTTAAAGGATGTTTTATATCATTATATGGTTGATTGAGTTTGATTAATGATTTTATGTTTTATTACATTTTGATTGAATTTATATAATTTGGATTATTTATGAATTATGTTGGAAAATATTAGATTTTCAACTGTTTGCCGACTAATTGCCTAGGCCCCGCCTAGGCACCCTAGGCGCTAGGTCGCCGCCTGACTAGTGCCTAGCGTGTTTTAGAACACTGGCGATACGTGCGTTTGTGTGTAGTAGTATTACTTGAGCGATATGTGCACTTGTGCACAGTAGTAAAATCGCGATCACAAAACCAACTAAAAAAAAAAAAAAAAAAAAAAACGTACTCAATCTCGTGTTTACTAGCAAGACGGCTATACTTGTCAACGTCAACTTTAGCTATTACAATCGGCTCTTTCAATTTAGCAAGTATCGGAGCAGCTTCATCTAACTACAAACAAAAACAAATACAATTCAAAGAAATGATACAAAAATACGACGTCGTTGGATCAGTAAAAAGAACTTAATTTGAATCCAAAAATGAACCTGAGGAGCGAGGCGCTTGCAGTGGCCACACCAAGGAGCGTAAAAATCGACAAAAATGTAATCAAAAGACGAAATTGCGGAATCGAAGTTGGATTCGTCGAGTTCTATTACATTGCCGTCGATTTTGAATTTTGTTTCTTCTTCAGAAGACGAGCCTGTTATTAATAACAACATACACCATAAGATCCATAATAATATTGTATCTTTAATCTCGCGCATCTTCAATTACGATTTGTTTTGGCTGCAAAATGAAAATGAAATTAAAATTGAAATCGAAATCGAAATCGATCACCGATTGTCTGGCTTTATTTCGTTAGCAGTATTTTGCTCAAACACTTGCAGCCTATTCTGATCTATTTATAATGGATAAACGTATAGTTAATAAATATGTACAATTTTTCATGAATTTGGATCAAACTGATCTTTTTTATTTTTTATTTTTTATTTTTTTTATAATTTTTCCGACGCGTGTATTCATTGTAATTTGTAATTCATCATTATTATTCAGTTACTTACAAATTTTTATCACAATTTTTAAAAAAAATCAAACACCAAAATTGAGGGTAGCACCGAATCCATATCCAATTTTTATGGTATCACTTTACTTTTGGTTAATTTTATTTATTTTTCATTTTCACTAATTACACAAAATATAAAAAATGATGAGCTTACAAAAAACTATACAAAAATTTATACAAAGACAAAAATATATTTTTGTCCTATGTATTTTTCTCTTATAATGTTTTTTTTTTTTACTTTTAGTGTTTTTATATAACTTTTTATGTAATTTTTTATATAAATAACATTACTTTTATATATATATATATATATATTTTTTTTTTTTTTTTTTTTTTGAAATCGTTGGAAACCCCGCCACCAAACCACCCATTCTGGGCCGCGGCGCAGGTAAAACCTCCGGCTGCCCCAGGCTCTTACAAGAAGTTGCACCCCCTGGATTCGAACCCAGAACCTCAAAGTGAGATTCTGGACCCTTCACCACCAAGCCACACCCCTTGGGGGCATTACTTTTATATATATATATATATATATTAGTCAGTTTCAAATACAGACGTCCGGATGAATATTTCCGTCCGAATGCACGTAGTATTTTGCGTGCATACAAAATTACACGATAAAATATTAGTACTTTACATACGTTTGGACGAAGCATTCGTTTGGATATCCGTATTAGAAAATAATATATATATCTTGCAGTGTTATTTTCTTGACTTTTAGTAATTTTCTGTAACTTTTATGTAATTTTTTATATGAGTATTATTACTCAAATAAATAAATATATTCAAATTTTTAAAGATTCGATATTTTCCCTTAAAAAGGGAAATTTTTTATGAGTTCAATATTGTTACACCACTTATTTTATCATTCTTCAATTTAAAGTTGTAAAAGTGTTATAAATTTCTACATTTTAAAGGTGGAAAGTGATATACTTTTACAATTTTCGGTTGAAAATGATAAATTTTTATTTTTGGGTGGAAAATTATATATTTTTATAACATTATATGGAAAAATTAATAATTTAAAAAATATAATAATAATTTCAAACTTTCACTCCAATAAAAATTATAATTATTTTTAATTATTATTTCGATTTGATTTTTTTAAGTAAGATTAAAAAATTAAAAAATCAATAACATTCATTTAATTTAATATTTATCCACTATAACTGTTTTAATCATCATAACTATTTTTTATTTTTTTCATGAGATACAAATTCATACAATCATAATTTAGATAATATAAAATGAAAAAAAAAATCAAAACAAAAAAAATCATAAATATTTTTTAAAATTAAATATCACTAAACACTAAACAAATTAATAATGTAACACACACATCAAATATAAAATAACAACATAACATAATTAAACTTAAAAAATCCAACAAAATTTAATTAATTTGATTAAATATTTTTAATTTAAAAATTAAACTAATTCAATTCAGTTTGGATTTTTTTAATTAAGTTGCCGAACAATTATTTCAAAAAAAAAAATTAAAAAAAAAAAAAATCAACTCAGTTCTCAGTTTCACCTATTCTCTACTTTTAATTTTATTATATTATTTTCACATATTCCCCACCTTAACTGGTATTTAGGGGATAAACAAGATGGATGATCTGAAATTTGTGTCAAAGGCTCAGCCAAAAGTGTTCAACAGAAAAATCCAAACCCTAAACAAAAAGCTAAAAGTGGTGGAATTTTTCCACCAAAATCCAAAAGATGGTGCCATATTCCATCTTGAGAAGGGGACTGTAAAATCACTGGGACTAAGGAAATTCTAATACCTAATTAAGAGATATGATCTATATAAGACATATTTACAAAATAGCTAAATTGTACGGAACATTTCATTTAGCTCAAAATTTATTCTTTCTTTACTCTCTGTAGACTAACAATCTCCTTCCTATCAATGATCCCAAGACGATCCGGCTGAAAATGCAGATTTCAAGCATTTGCATGCAAGAACATTAACATCCAGAACGAAACCAGAATTAGAACATGTTAAAAAAAATCCAGAAGAATGAAACCCGAATTAGATGAATCAACCAAACAGCCAGTTACTGAAGCTTTACGCGCTTCAAGTGAGTTTCCTTCATCCAGTCAATGAATTCCTCTGCAGTTCCATAAGGATGGGCAAGCTGCCATGCTAGAAGCTTTTTTTGCTGGAAAAAAAAAAAAAAAAAAAAAAGAAAAAGAATTAGCATTTGAAATTTGTAATGAGTATCGTGTTAAGATACACCAAGGAATGTATACCCATTCCCTAACTAGTGGCCCTCCAGATTTAAGTTGCAAAACATTCATAATATCTTTCCCATTGACCAGGGGTTTAACATCCCACACTTTGTCAAGACCTGCATGTCAACAAAGACTGATTAAATGTAATACAAATTTGGCTTGGATTTTGAATCTTTTTTACAAACTTAAATTTGGCCAAAAAAATAAATTCACAATTGTTAGCCAGATCAAAGTTGAATATCACTATTTAAAATTGGATTCAAATCTTAAGGACCGGTACCAAATGCAGCACGTTTACATTCATAATCCAAGCTATGTTCAAAAGGAACCAACAAGGCCATGTTTAAACTAACAGCGGACAAAATCAAATGTATAAAGGAGATGCTGACAATACCTAATTTAGTAATGGCCTTCTCAGCTGCCACAAACAAATCTCGCTTATTATCCAGTTGAAAGTGCTTGTTTAAAATATCTTCTGTGTGGTCAACATCAGTGGGATATAACAAGGTAGAGATCAGCAAGGCAACTCGCCAAAAGTCTTTGATTTCTCGGAGAAGAAATCCTGAACAAGTGAAAAATAAGAGTCAGCAACCACAAATCAGTGCAAGTCAAGGCACATGCTATCTTGCTAAGTCTGCATCCTTGCATTTGAATACCAAATTCTATCAACAGTTATGAGTATATACATTCATACGTTCATATGCTTGAGCAACATATAATCGATTCTCACATTCCAGTATAGCCTTTCTTGAGAATTCATGTGTGAATACCGCAAACTAATAAGCAGGATTTCATTGGCACAATCAATATGGTTTTACATAATGTCTCAACAATAAAACAGAGGGCAACAGTTCATAAACCACTTCATGGTTCATGATGTGTTGATATGCCCACTTGACAACAGGTTAATAAGATTCAAGAAACAAGGTAATGGTTGTTGATTATCAGAAATTTAAGCAGAAATGCGGAAGATTTTGCAGGCAAACGTTGTTGCAGACAAAAGTAAATGAAAGCCTTCAGCGTGTCGAGTGAAAACCTGTCAACACTCGCAGTTTAGAAGCAACTGGGACATCAACCAATTCTTTATCCCATTGAACTTCGTCCAGTTTAATGTCCCCAGTAGAAACAAGAGAAGGAATCAAGGATAAGAATTTATCCAATACCCTGTGGATGCTCATTACCTAGAAAGAAGAGAAAAATGTAATAAATAATACTGCTGCAGTTCAATACAAATATAAGTCCACTAAGGGCACTGGAAGCTAGTACGCTACATCATGCAAAATATACAAATAAAAAGAAGTAGATTTGCACTGACTGTTTCAGCATCACTGGCTTTTCGCTTGAGAGAGTCTCGGAAAATGTAGTTGACAACAGGTATCTGCAGTGAAGGACTCAATTAATTAGCAGCAGATAAAGAAACTCCATTGACTCATATTGAGGTGTAAAAGCCAGAAATCCCCCATCCTTCCAATACAAAGGACTCTGGAAGTTAAGTAGAAAATCTAACTACAATACACTCAAACTTGCCACATCTGATGTGGACGTTTATAGTTAAAAACCATGCATACCAAAATATTAATATAGTACCTTTTTCCCTTTGTTATCCTTATATGTGGTGTTTCTGAATGGAAGAAACAAAGCCGCATACCAGGAAAGCCTTCTTTGGTCATCCTAGGTTTAAATTTAACAAGAATACATTAATTCGAAGCCTAATGCACAACAGAACTAAATCCTGATCAATGCATAACTGCTAACCAAAAGAAGCTAGTAAAATTATTAAGGGAAACTTAACACTCACATTGAAGGTAGAAGATCCGATTAATTGAAAAAGATTCCAAGCAGCATCCAAGTAAGTAATGCAAAGCCTATAGAGAGTCAAAGGAAAGATTACCATACACAATAGTCTTGAAAATAGCTTACCTACCTACATGCAGTAAATTTAACATGACACAATTGTACTGATGCATAGGATAATACTGTGTAAACTTTCTTGGACTGTACTGTTGATATATCGCAACTACACTTGATAAATTCACAGAAAATAAATAGCATAAATTTGTTATTTTCCCACTCAGCGAATATATAAAACATCTAACTGAACCTAGAAACACACTAAAGATGCTAATTTGTACCAGTGAAGCAGAAGCTTGAGTAGAGGTAAATAATTGCATTTCTGTCATATATAAAATACATATTTCACTCGAAAGGAATAAATGATGTTAAATAAATATAGTCTTCTTAAAGAAAGTAAATAAAAGAAAGACTTCCTCAACAGGCTGGAGAACCATAAAGTAGGAAAAGGAGTAAGATATGCACAAACAAAAAAAGGATCAAGTGAACTCTTAAAGGTGCTCTACGCCTACCGCTAGCCTATATTTTGAATTATTTATTTATTTACCACCCTCCAAAATTGAACATCCACTATGCCAACTTCCAAAATATGAAAGCCTTGTACCAAGCAACAAGCACAATCAAGAAAATGCCAAATATGTGCCAAAGAAAAGGAAGATAAAAATTATAAAGAACCTGATGTAGTAGTTAGTTTGAAACCCAAACATTAGTTTCTGAAATTGCACTAAATATCAAAGACACTAGCTGCCAAATAATAAGATCAATTACCAGGAAAAAAACTGAACCTAGTAAATGCCATATGTGTGCAACATAAACGAAAATATCAAAAGATTATAGCAAAAGAGGAACAGAAAGAAAGTTAATGCAATAATGTCTAATTGACTCCCATTTTTACAGTTCAGCCACTCAACTAAAAATCACAAACCCTGATCTGGAAGTCAGAAATCGGTCAGCTTCCCAACTTTAGTTCTACAGTTTTACTTTAGCGTGAATGTAAAAACTATATTTCCAATAAAAAAAAAATTACCGAAAACAGTACAGATATTATAATAGAGAATAATACTGTACTACGCATACCTATCACATCCTTCTGATGCTGCAGGCTCAGTTCCAGGAGGAAGCTTAAAGACAATCCAAAATAGTGTCAAATCACAAATGTGGGTCATTGCTTTAACTGGTTGATTGCCAGAAATCATGAGATCAATCTGAAAAAAGAATAAGCAACAAAGAAATGAATAAAAAAATTAATGTCACACTACATATGAAAACAATTATACCCATAATCTGCATAAACTTGCAAATCAGATAAAAATCCTAGCAGTCCATCCGAATATTGACAACAAACATACTTCTGTTCCGATTCGCTCTCTGCTAATTTTGGCTGCAAGAGCTACTTTCACCTCATCAGAGGCTGCGGCTTTCTTTAGTTCTTCATCTAGTATGAACCCAAACCTCGCACCTAAAATGACAATAAGTGAGCAACAGATGTTGTGGAAAGCAACATTTAAAAAAAAAAAAAATGTAGTAGAAAGTAAGTTTGGACAAATAAACAGGCATGAAAATGAATAAATCATTTAGTCAAAATTAACAGTACGATGAGTTATACCAACAACCTTATGCTGCTTTCCATGATCAGAAAACAAGTGCAAAGGCTGAAAGCCTAAACTATGACAGGTATTCACCCAATGCTATTGGCATGCACCTGCCTTGTCTTGCACAAAACCACTACCCATCAGAAAAGCGATTATTGCAATAGCCTCATACTCAGTTAAGACCTAACACCAGTTCTCGCCCTTTAGTGTGCATATTGTGTTTGGTGTGCCTCTATGCGGAATAAAAGCTAAAATGGCAAAGAGTGCATATAAACATAGTGAGAAGAATGCCAAAGACTTGTAGAATCCAGAATACGAAATCTGGAGTGATTTAAGAGTATATGACCCGGAAAACAAAATATGTTAGTTTGCTCTGTTAGAATCCCTAAGATATTGTTAGAAAATAATCCCTAAGATATTGCTAGAATCGTAATCTTAATCATCCAAAGATATGATTATGATTCTACATATCTTTAAGAAATTGGCGGATATTATGACAATATTAGGTAGTATAGATATCATTATAGGGGAAGTTGAGATAAGATGATATAATCCTAATGATTATTAGTATATTTTCTATATTTAACTTGATGTAATGCCAATATAAAGACACATCTCTTGTAATTCTAAGTATCCATAAATATAAAATCGTCTTATTTCTTACATGGTATCAGAGCCAATTTTTTCTGGGTTTTGGTTTCTCTCTTTTAGAGTCATTGTTCAAGCCCAAGCGCCATCTTCTTTAGCAATCTTGACAATATCAATGATGATAAAATTCATAAAATGCTCAGATCTTATCGGTTATTTGTTCTTTGTTCGCATCAAGTTCCACATCTAACTCTTTTTTCGGGGTTTTGTCATGGGGTGATTTGGAAAGTTTTCCTTGGAAGTTTTGAGCTGTTTTGGAATAGTTTAAACTTTTCCCGTTGTGTATTTTCCAACGATGTTAAATCATCCAAACCTTCGCATTTGTTCCCGTTGTGCATTCTCCAACGGCATTAAAACATCCAATTCACAATATATGTTCCTACTGTGCATTCTCCAGCAGTGTTAAAACACTCTAGTCTCTTTGTGGTTCTTGTATTGGTTTCATTTGTAACAAGCTTAATGCATATGATACGTATGCTCCAACTTGAGGGGGAGTGTTAGAATCCCTAAGATATTGTTAGAATCATAATCATAATCATTTGTTACATAATCATTGAGATATGATTATGTAATCCTAATGATTATTAGTATATTTAGTTTCTATATTTAACTTAATGTAATGCCTATATAAATGCATATCTCTTGTAATTCTAAGTATCCAGTAATATAAAATCGTCTTATTTCTTTACATGCTCCATACTATAAGGTGTCAAAAAGTCATGACTTGTGCGAACATTATGGCAATGACTGATTACGAATGCAACAAGAAATAAAGTAAGATCAAATAAATTTATGATAAAATAAGGATGAGATATAGGGTGCATGAAGATGAAGAATTGTATCAATATGGTTTTCTTAAGGTACACGATGGTTAAAATAGTTCGTCTATAGCAAAGACTAAAAAGGTGAGAACCAACATAAAACTCCTTCCACTATTGTAAAAAGTAAAAAAGAGAATAAAGGAAACCATAAATAAAAGTACCAAAACGAATTGCTCTGACAACGCGAAGAGGATCATCCAAAAATGTATCTTTTGGAGGCAATGGAGTCACAATTTTGCCAGATTTTAAATCTACAATGCCTAGATTAAAGAAAAAGAAAGAAGAAAAATAAGAGAGGTTAATTACTTTGCAGGGAGTAGTTCTTGAAAAGAATGAACAAAACAAAAACCATACTAACCTCTTCCTGTAAGATCTTCAACTGAGCTGGTGTTAATATTGTAGAACAAGCTGTTAAAAGAAAGGAATTCCCATTAACATAATCTTGGTCAGCCAACTATGATTGCTTTAAATTTTCATTTTGAGATTATGTCACCTATTCCATGTAACAAGCTAAGATACCTATTAATGGTTAAATCCCTTCGGAATGCATCTTCTTTTGCAGTGCCAAATTTCTGCAGTTAAACAGAGTAAATTTAATAACAAGAGAAATTGGAAAAATTCATAAAATATTTCAAAAATTATTAAGTACTTCATTCTCATCTAAACCCTTATGGAAGCAATCTGAATTGAGAAAATAAAATTGTAGGAAAGAGATAAACTGCTGAAATAATTATTTACCATTGCTGGGATACGGCTATTCTCACTATAGTCTTCACATCTTAAGTTCACAAAATCAATCCATAAATCATAAAGCCTCATTGTTGCGGTCTCTAAGTGTTTGGACTGATCAGGATTACTGACAAACAAAAATTCAAACCACAAACAATAAAATTACCAAAATAGCATACATCGCAAATCCCTAAGCAAAACTACTAAACATCGGCTCCAACAAGTAAAAAAAAAATGTGACCATTAATCAAACACTGGAGCTGCTATGCTTTCAAAACAACATTTACAACCACCATGTGAGTGGAAGCACTACACGAGTAAGAATAAAATATCCTTACATGAATTGCCTACCTTGGAATAACTCCGAAACCTGACGGCGCCGTTTCACCAGTAGCTGACAAATACTCAGACACCTTATTAGCAAACTCACTTCCTACCATGTTGTCAAGCGCTATATCAATGTCATAGCAATCTTTTCCAAGCAACTGCGAAAAAAAAACAAAAAAAAAACAATTTAATAAAATAACTTCAAAATTCATTAATAATTATTATAATCAGTAACACGACCTTGTCGCGAACCCAGCCACCGGCGACGCGGAGTTCTGTTTGGAGATTGAAGTGGCGAAGAGTGTTGAGAAGGCAATTGAATATCTTACTCTCGGTCTCCGTTAACTCAATCTTCTCCTTCACTTGAACAACCGCCGGCGTCGGCGGCGGTGAATCCGGCTCCGACATTATTGATTTGTAGCGCAAGTATCCTAGGTTTCTGGTTTTGGTAACGTTAAAAAAGTTTCGAAACGCTACCGTTTTGTTCGGAGGACGAGAGAGAACCGAAGAGAAAGTGAGAAGAAGAGGATTGTGCTTTATAGTCGTAGAAGCTAGTGCTACTCTCATCGTCTTCTCTGCTTCAGTGAATTAATAATGCGAATTCTTCGTTAAATTTTCCTCTTCGATCGTTGATGTTCATGTTCATTAATCAACGGTTATTAAATTGCCAGCTCAGTCGATACCGCCCTGTTTTTTTTTTTTTTTAAAGCAAGAATAAGATTCATTAGAGTGTGTGAGGGAAGGGAAGGGGAGAAATTATTTTAAATTATGTTTGTTTGGTTCAATTTTTTTAAGGGAATGAGAGGGGAGTAAAATCTCTCCTAAGCCAATTTTAGCTCCCCTCCAAAAGTGGTGGGGTTTTGGAGGGGAGATAAAGTAAGCAATTATATTTTTAATTACATTGACTAAATTATCCATACTTATACATTAAAATCCAAAATTGTCATAATTACAAATCCTTCTTATATTTGCTTCACCATTCAATTTTTCTTATTCTCTTCTCTTATATTTGTTTTAATTTTATTTTTAATAACACGTATTATGTAAAGCTTTTAATTTTAATTTTATTCTTTGTTTAATTCAAAGATAATATAAGCCTATATTGTTTTAATTTTATTTATAAAATGCTACAAGGATATTATAGTAAATTAGTTTTAAAATCTCTCTCTTCCCTTCTTGAACCAAACATATATCTAATTAAAAATCATCATCTATCATCCCCTCCCCTCCTTTGAACCAAACATATATTTAATTAAAATCTCTCTCCTCTCCTCCCCTCACCTCCCCTCCACTCCATTAAAATCCCTCCCCTCTTCTCCCCTCCCCTCCGTTGAACCAAACAGACCCTTAGTCAATAATACACTCGATATTTGAAGAAAAAACATTCTTCCACTGAACAGGACAAAGAGCCACAATGACTATCTTTACTATCTAATGGGCAAAAACATTACGGAGTCTAGAGATATGACACACTGAGGTAACATTTTGCTTGATTAGCTTCCCCATGATCTACTTAATGATTCAGAAAATTTCTTTCCTAGTGCCCTTCCTATTACTAGTTAGATCCACTACTCGTTTACAATCTGTCTCTATAATCATTTCATTCATTCCAGCATCATATGCCACTTGTAATCCAAAATTTACAGCTTCTGCTTCCGCAGCCTCTGCATCTCCATCGGAGCTAATACTCTTTACTGCTATTAAAGCAATTTCCCCTTGCTATCTCTGAACACAGCTCTCACAAGCTTAACTTTCTTAAGCTCAAGCTTAATGCTAGTTTTAGCTTACTTTGCCTTTATTAAAAACTTACTCATGATTGCATTTTATAGAAAAACTTATGCAATTTTTTATTAATAAAATTTCTAATCAACTTTTATGTGGGCTCAATCCAATTTATCCAAATATATATATTAGGTGTGACTAATCACATTTGTCTACCACTTTGATTTAATCCAATTAAATCAAGCAAAATATACCTATTATTACATATTTGTAATTATCAAAATATCCTCCAATGGTCTAGATATTTATGAAATTACCATAAAGCACTTGTGTGATTTTTTGATTAATTCAACTAATCCAATTGGGTCAAATTAAATAATTAATGTTATCCAATAATACTTAATTATTTTAGTTGATACTTATAATATCAAATATTATTTATTATCAAAAAATATCGGCTACCCAAGTTCTCAACGAGTACACTTCATATTGTGGGACTCTCTATGTCCAGAGACGTACGTCATATAAGCCTAATTCGACCACCTTCGAATTTGCGAAGAACACGAACGACCTATCTGAACTATACAAATGGAGGTCATCACATATGTTTAATAATCACTTTGTCGTAGACTATCCGAGTTGTGCTTAGGAAACATAGATTACACCGTCAAGTTTCTGAGGCGCATATCTCATGTCAACATGTCCATGATTTTTGACAACTAATCAGAACACCATTTCTTATATATGCGATTCACCCTAGGTGATCGGCTTTGGCCAAAGTCTTAAGAATCGTGACTAACTCACATGGATACCTAAACCTCTTATGGAACACATATGGGCCGACGAATCCCATCTTGATACGCACTTGATTAACGAGGGCATCGGTGATGAGTGGTATTTATATCACTATTTCCCACTCATTTTCACCTAATATTTTGTATAGTTTCTTGAGTTTTGTGAATGTTTTGATGCGTTTTGTGTTATTTTGTAGATAAATAAAGTTCCAGGACATTCTGGAGGTGATTTGGGCCAAAACAGTGAAAATTTGACGAAATAGACATTTCAATAAATTGTCAGCGTCGCGACGCCAAGACCTTCCGCGTCGCGACGCCTAAAATGCGCCGAACAGTGCTAACGTGCGCCGGGTCCACAAATCAGAATCTGATAAAAGTTTGACTTTGCTAAAATGCACCGTGCCACGTGTCACCATCACAGCCGATCTGCTAACATGCTGTGGGACACAGGATCTGGACGACGCATGCTGTCCCGGGCTCGCGGCCCGGTCGGGAGTACGGAGTAGCCACGGGGGACTAAACCGGAGAATAATGGAGTCGCCACCCCGGTGTGAACCGGGAAAATGAGATTAAGGCCGCACTCACCCCTCGCAAGGGAAGACCTCAAACCGTTGGGTTCGGAATGGTCCCTTACTCATGTCACTTGTAATGAAAGGATTTATATAATAATTTAAACAAGCTGAAGTAACACTTATTTCTAAGGGTATCATGCTTCTAAATTCACATTCATAAGATAAAATATGCGCCTAAACATACATGTATTTCACATATAAGATTGCATGCTTAGAAGCACATTAAATCAACAAACAGACAATTTCATTGGCATGTTGTATTCATGAAAACGCAAGCACATACTAACCACACAAGCACACATAAAGGCGAATCAAATGATGGTGAACATGTGATTTCATAGACATACCATAAACAAATAGCCATTATATTTCCATGCACAAACAAAAGGGTCGACTAAGTACATAATGCAAAAAGACGCTTAGGGATGCAATTAGGCATTAAAGTGAGCATGCTATGACATGGTGCAAAAGAAGATAGATATAGGCATAGACGCACATATGATGAAAATGACTCAATTCAGTGTGTTCGCGTTCGTGTAGCGTTCGTAAACGCGTTCGAACGGTAAACAAAAGGTTCGCGTTCGTATGGCATTTGATAACGCGTTCGAACGAGACCAGACAGAAAAATGCGTTCGTGCGGCGTTCTGAAACGCGTTCGAACGGGGATCAGCAGTGACCTCCAAAATGCAGTAAACAACACGACACATACATGGACGGATGAGTATATGACATGTAGTAAACAATAACGGATTAAGGGGCGCGGCAAATCACTGTAGCAAAGGTAGCTTTCAAGCATTTTCACCCCTCAAAGTGGAGGACCCTTATCTCTCACTTGATAAGCACATGCGCAATGCAATACGATGTATGAATTTTCAAAAAGACGTTATGAAGCGAATAACTAAAAAAAGAGGCGCGGCAAAATATTGCCGTAAAGGTGGCCTTTTAGGCTCTTTGTCTCTCAAAGAGAGGACCTTTAGACCAACATACTAAGCCCATGCGCAATGTGATATGATGCATGGTCATGTAAGAAGACGTCATACTAAACAACAAAATAAAGGGGGCGCGGCGAAGTACTGCCGTAAATGTGGCCTTTTGGGGCTCTTTGTCTCTCAAAGAGAGGACCTTTAGACCAACATACTAAGCCCATGCGCGTCACATCACAATACATGAAATAAAGACAATAAAAGTGTAGGACTTCGTATGCCCAATTGAACGTACATTCAACCCAAACACATTTCGTCCGGCGCGGCGAAGTAGTGTCACAAAGGTGGCCTTTTAGGCTCTTCGTCTCTCAAAGAGAGGACCTTTGGACTAACTCACTAAGCCCATGCGCTCAATCGCATCATACATACAAAAATAAAGACAATCATATCAAACTTAGTATGTCCGATGAACGTATTTTGCATTCAACCGAACACACATCAACCGGCGCGGCAAAGCATCGTGGTAAAGGATTTTAACCCCTCCAAATAGGGAACCTTTAATCCGACTTACTAAGCCCATGCGCTCGATCGCATCATAACATAAATAAATAACATGCGGAAATTAAAAGACGGAATAATAAAGTGCGAATAATCAAAATAACATAAAGCGAAATATGCGCGTTTACTCAAGTGGTACGTGGAGTTGTATCCCAAGACAGACCGCACTACCGTCCATTCGGAATCGGCTACGGAATTTACGTCTGGGTTTCCATCCTATATACCACGAGAGACGACGTATTTTCCATTTAATCAATGGCCACAACACACATCACATGCAAACAATATTCAATAAATAATTAACACAATTAAAAGAATCAATAGAAATCAAATAAAAAGTGTGAAAGGTACCCTCAGGTCTAACCTTTTAAGTCGTCTTTCGGACTCGCGTTTACAACCGTCGGAAGGGCTATCACTCCGCAACTTTTCTGGTTCACTTGTTTAGCGTCTTAACTTGTTGTTCCACTGTTTCCCCGCTGTTTTCACTCCGTTTTGCTGCTATTTCCTTGCAGTTTTCTGGTCACTGTTCAGGTGTGTGTTTGTTCACTGTTTGGGGGCTTATTTATGCATTTTTGGAGGGTAAAGGGGGCTTTGTTGGAAGGGTTTCGGGAGCCGTGAATTGAAGGGCTTGAAGAGGGCTGCTTATGGCGTGAATGGTTGTTGATTTAGGCAGGTGTGTGTCTTGATGCATTAAAGGAGCTGTTTGTTGTGGCCAGTTCGTGAGCTGTTATGTGTGTAAATAAATTATGCGTGAAGGGGCTACTGGATGAGTGGGGGAGTCAGGGGCGTGTTGAGGGTTGGCTGTGTGTGTTGAGGGCAGGCTGTGGCGATTAGCGTGAAGGATGAAGGGCAATGGAACCTCACGTGCGTGGAAGGCAGATTTGTGGCAATATGGAGGAATTGTTTGGTCACTGCCGTGTGTTAGAGAATTAGGGTTGTAATTTTGGTCTTGTTTTTGAATCAGCCGTGAGTGAGTGTTCCCATAGGGTTGATTTTAATTTGTTTATATAGTTGTCCATTAGGGTTTGCATGGATAGGGATTTGTAATATCTAATTAGTGTCACAAAAGGAAAATATATATTTGATTGGGGGACAAATTTAGGCTAATTAGGAATGTAGTATATTTAGTTTGTGTTGATTAGGCATATAATATTTTAAGTTAGGAATAATATATTTTTAATTAGGAATAATATTTGTTGATTGATTTTTAATTAGGCATGCAATTTCTTAATTTGGGTAAGTATTTTTATTTATTTGGTAGGTGATTATTTAGATTTTATTTGTTTTATTTAATTTGGTATATGACTTAATTAATATTTAATTAGTTATTTAATTTCAATTAGTTACATTGTGAGTAATTAATTTAATTTGTGATTGGTTTTAATTATATTAATTAATTTTTAATAATTTTATTTATTTTTTTTACTTTTTAATTTAATTTAATTTGTGACATATATTTTAAATGTTAATTATTATTGGTTGTGACATATATTAATTATTTCTTTGGATGTGATTTAATGGGCTTGGGCTAAGGTTAAGTTTTAAAACGGAGATCCAACAGCGAACCCGAAGCTAAACACGTGAACTAAATCCGACAAAATCGTCAATTCTTGACTCTTCCCTTCCGACGTCCGTTTCCCGCGAATTCCACGACTTAAAAGGTAGTTGTCTCCAACTAAAGACTCCTCATCGGGTTTCACATGAAAATACAATGCCTACACATGCGTCGTGCCACTTGTCAGCATCCTACGGTGCCGACAGTCATCATCGCCACGTGTGCCACGTGTCACTCCAGGTCATCTCCATGTCATCAGCCACGTCAGCAAGTCAACAAGTCAACACCGACACGTCACCGCCACGTCATCATCAGCCAATCAGGAAGTGCCACGTGTCGCAATTCTACGGTGCCGACAGTCTCTTTCCCACGTGTCGCCACGTCACCGCCACGTCAGCATCAATCATTGAGTATCTAATCCTTATCTGACACGTGGCGGATAAGAATCTCAGCGACCAATCAGAAGCCGCCACGTGTCACAATAATTGAAGCCCAACCACCTCGCCACGTGTCACCTTATCAGCTTATCCAGAATCTTCAAACAGATGAACCAGAGCTTGCCACGTCGACAAAAGCTGGCGTAGCGACGCTGAGGGCCCTGGCGTCGCGACGCTGGAAGCCTACTGAGGCCTATAAATTGAGCTCGATATTTCAGAATTCAGTGCACCACTCTCTCTCTTATATTCTATCTAAAGAGAAAGTTTCTCTCTCTACTTTCTTTTAATTTTTAGTTTTTTAGTTTTTTAGTTTTGTAATTAATTTTAATTATGTTTTGTTAATATAGTAATTTAATTTTTAATTTTACTTTTTACTTTTTACAGTTTTTATATTTACCATGAGGAGGTAACTCCCCCAGCTAGGGTGAAAGGTAATTCTTTTACTGTTACTATTTAGATTAATCTCCCTTAAAAATAATATATTCACTATTTAAAATATTGACTAAAAAAGATACAGCCAGATTGGTCGGTTGGTAATTCATTTTAATCTGGTTTTTAAACCTGACTAATAAAGGATACCGCCAGATTGGTCAGTTGGTAATTTAATTTGGTTCTGCCTTTATGGCTGGTTGGACTTAATTTGACTTAATCAGGTTACCGCCTATATGGCTGGTTGGAAAAAGAATCACAAGTTTATATATTATTTTATGAGAGATATCTAAATTAGTAGTAGTAAAAGTAATTCCTTTTACCTTAGCATTTATTTTATTGTAATTTACCTTTCAGTATTTACTTTACCGCAATTACTTTTCAGCATTTTATGTCTTTTATTTTACTAGCCCTAGTTATGTGTCATAACTAAGTTAGTTATCTAGGGTTGTGATGAAATCCAATATCACCGACTTATAAGGGTTAGATTATAGCTCGGGTAATATAAAGATTTATTTATTGAGTCTTAAACTTAATGTTTTTTTCATTAACTGGCCATTAATAAAATTGATCTGGTAAATCTAAAATGAACTAGACATAGGGATTTTAGGTTTCAGCCTTAGACTCAATAGCCACGATCTTCCTTGAGGATAGATAACCCTTTAATAGATTTCCTTACAGGATAGGAATATACCTGTCGGGGGGGGGGGGTAGCCATAATTGGAACTTAAACTTAATGAATCCAGATAATTTGGTTGACATAGACATATGGTTCAATTGGGTTAAACTAGGTATTTGTGTCTGACCATCGACAGAGGCTCACACATAATTTAGTGTTCCAGGTTAATAAATCAGTATATTACCCAACTTTAAGATAACAACTTCATCTTTAAAATGATATTGGAAGAAATCACAAACCTAGATAGTTTTTAATATTGAATTTTCTTAAAACCTATTTTCGACAATTTTTATTTACTTGCTTTTAAATTTAGAATCGTCATCATTTCAAATCAAACATCAACCTGTTAGATACTAGTAATCATTTGACCTCATAAAATTAATAGTTTTGATATTAAGTCCTAGTGGGATCGATATTTTTATATTATTTGAACGATACGTGCGCTTGCGTTATACGTGTGTGTTTAAACCGGTCGGTCCACACCCAACAAACATCTAACAGTCAGACCATGAAATGTATTTGATTATATGGCATCAAAATGTGGAGGATCACAGACAAAATCAATGTTATCCTACAGTTAAAGGATCACATATGCTACTCAACTCGAGGAGATTCTTATTGACAGTAGTGTGTACTTCCAACTATTTGGAATCACCTTTGAGTCATTCAACATTCGCTCTAACGAATACCCACATGTCTATATGAGCTTCACTTGCTCATGGTACATCGGGTTAAATCATTGGAACTCCAATTCCAATATATGACATGTGCCAGTCTCCTAGGTCATAGGAATTCGACCGTATTCCAAAACCAACAATTATGAATATTAACTTTAAGAATAGTTTATAATAGTAATATTATCCCAATGTCGGACCGCCCAATGTCCATTATTACTACATGACTATTCTAAGGTCGATGTCATTCTTAGCATATTGATATATAAATCTAATATGCATAATGACATTACTATTAATAAAGTTTGAAATGAAAATGTAGTTATTTTATTAATAAATAATATAATATAATATACAATACATTATTCAGATTGGCGCTCCAAGTACCAACTCCAACATCACGATGTATTAATCCAATAACAAGTCACACCCATATTTTTAGTGTGTTTACCAATGGTCACTCCAAATATCAGAACAAATAGAAAAGCGACCTTTAATATCTTTAAATATTTCATTTAAAATAATTTTATCATCTTTATATAATTTAAAATTTTATCATTTTGTTATATTTCTAGGCATTTTGCAGCAGACAGTAAGATTTAAAGCATTTCGAACATAATTAATAAAAGTAATATTTCGCCAAAACTTAAATAAAGATGTTTTATACAAGTAAATTTAGCAAATTCTTCTCTATTTTTAGCATCAGAATATTTAAATAAATTTAAAGAACTCGTACCTCTACTAGATAAAGTGTATTTGCTCATTTGAGTTAACAGCATGATGTCTATCCAAGTGCTTGTTTATATTGCCACAACCGCCAGTAAATTTGTAAGATACACCACAATAGTTGCATATTGCTTTTGGACCTTCATTTTCAATCTTGATTAAATGAAAATGAATTTTGAAAATATCGGAAGATCAAAACTTAACTTCTCTTCTCCGTGTATCGATACTTTGGCCGCTCTATTGGGTAGGCATATTGGACATGATGTTCTCAGATGAGCTTCCCATTTTTTTTAATATTGAAGAGTTACAAAATTAAATCAATAGGAGAAATTGAAGATGAGAGAATTAAAGAAATTGAGAAATTTGTGTGTTAAAAAAAATGAAGTATATAACCCTTATTTATACATTTTGGGATTATTTCCGTGATACCTAAAATTGCTCCTAAAACTAGTTGTTTTATTAATGTTATTAAGGGTAACTTAGTAATTTCATTTAACAAAAATTATAAATTAAAAAATATACAGCATGGAGTGCTGGGTGGCCCAACGGTGAGTAGCCGAGCTTGCATGCATTTGCACGCTGCCCAATGGCTAGTGGCTGTTGGGCTAAACGGTTCCAACCGGAACCTTATGATTCCGGTTGGAACTGTGGAATCAGACGGTTTCAACGATTCTAGTTCAAACCATTGGAATTGTCCTATTCTTTTTGGTTCGGCTAGGTAGAATCCTAACCGAACCGAAAAAATCTGATTCCAATTCCGAACCAAAAAAATCTGATTTGAACTGAAACCAACCAATTCCTACCAGTTCGATTTCGGTTCCAAATTGGAACCATGGCCGGGTCTTAAAAAAAACTATCATTGAGGCGACTTCTCGTTATTCATTAACACAGGATAGGGAGTTTCGATGATATTTTTCTAATTATAATATTTAAACAAAGTTTCAGGATCCAAATAGAATTTTGGTTACAATAATTCACTGAACATTTCCACAACAACAATATGTGGAAAATAATCTTTGATTTGAAGGTTAAGAAATGGAAAATGGATCTTTGTTAACTCTAAAACCAAAGATCCATTTCCATTTCTTAACCTTAAAATCAAAGAATATTTTCCACATATTATTGTTGTTGACCGTCTTTCGCTCATCTTAAGGAGATGGACATCAAACAGTGAGGACATAACCTTCCCAGTAAAGGTTTTATCGGAAAAAATTAAATAAAATAAGAGATTTACGTGGTTCGGTATTTGGATTACATCAACATGAAGAAAAGAAACTATGTAAAAGAAGCTATTACAAACATTACAAGATAGATAGGCATAAAATGGCCCTTCATGTCACTCTTCATCTTTGGTTGCTTGTTGATGGAGAGGTTCCAGTTGCGTTCCTCACTTCCGGAGGATTGAGAGATTTCTAGAACTTTTAATGAAGGATTGGAGGAGTGGAGAAGATTCAGCCATGAAGAAATGTTTCCGTATAAAAAGAGAAATAGACATTTAGGGATGGGTAAATTTGATATTTCCCCTTACATTTAGGAATGGAATTTCCATTCCCATTTTCATGTGAGTCCCACTTGTTTCATTCTTTTACCTCAAATCAATTTAAACAAGTAAACACATTCAATCACTCACATTTCCCATTCATCAATCCCACAAGTAAAAATACCCTTGTCTCTAATATAAAGGAGTATTGACATCAGTATTGAAGTTCCATACATAAGATAAAGAAGGAAGTTCTGCAAGCCTATGCTTGAAAATTTTAGTTGCCAAATGATGAAAACATCAAGTGCTTTTTATTCTGAAATTTCAAATATTTTATGTGGTTAAACAATTTTTTGACATAACCACAAACTAAGTATCCAACTGAGTAAGTAGAAAATTACTCATTTGCAATTTTCTTTTTTTGAAGGGATGATTGATCTGTTATCAATTTATATGTGCTAAAAAATAATAGGCTGCAAATAAAAGAGGTTGAGTTCTTGGTAATTGATTTATGTATCTCATACTCATCATATTAAGGCATCTCTGATTGACAGAGGCTATAAAAATCTGAAGAAAAATGAAAAACAAATTTGGACAATGTAAAATTTATTTGTATTTTTTTAAATATAACTTGTCAAAATTAGCTTGTACACCTCTCATCACCCCCATTGAATTATAACACAAAATCGAACCAATCTCTCTACCAACAGAAGCAATTGAAATGAAATGCCCAACAAAAGAAAAGAAAAGAATAAATCACCTAGCTTTCGTGTTTCTTCCACCTTTTCTACTAACTGCCTCACACAACCGGCACGGCAATGTGTCAAGGCTGGCTGCACGAGTCTTTCTGTAATTACCCAACACGCCGCATCTTCTCCATGCCTGGTACTCTGCATACGCTACAGGGTCATTAGCAAGTGCCTTGACATAAGAAGCTAATTCTTCCATGGAGCTATATTTTGTCCCATCTATTATTGAATGTGGTGGAACAAAATCCCAAACATTAGGAGCACCAAAATAGATGGGAACTGCACCGGAATCTAGAGCATAGAATAGTTTTTCTGTCACATAACTCTCAGTCACAGTGTTTTCAATAGCCAGTACGAACTTGTAGTGAGACATGGCACAATGTAAATGATCCCACCATTTTGGTGTGACACTGGGATCATTTGCACACTCAGGATAGAGAGATAGAGCCATGTCCAGGCCACCAACATTATTTAAGCACCTGCCAAATGAATGGTGGGGCAACAAGCTGAGGAGACTCTTGGCCAGCTGATTTCTATGATAGAGACAGCGTGATGAAGACCAATAAACAAGTGTATCCTTCAAATAAAATTACAAACCAGGTTACAAATACAATTGGTGGAAAACAAAATCGGTAGAAAATAGCTAATTAATCAACACTTACATTGTTCTTATAAGAGGACACATGATAATTTCGACCATTGTGAAACAGTGCCCCAGCATAAGTTGACTGAACATCATCTTCAGCATGATAACTAACAAATATATCCTCACGACCTGACCGCTTTCTACCAGTTTCAAGATCCATGTATACACGAAGTGGATCTCCATTACGTCTCTAAGAACTCCAGAAAAATTAGGATGATGAAGCAAAGATTGCCATGTACAAATGACAAACATATGAAAAATGATTGGAAAAGCACAGGCATTAACTGCAGACAGAACGTGATGATGATAATGACCGCGGAGTATAACAAAGAATGTCATCAAGATGCCAGTATAGTTGCTATATTCAAGCTTTACCTAGGTACTACTCTTATTACCATCCATATTTTTCTCCAATATTTGAGTCGAATTTGTCATCAATCCTATATTTCAAACTAATGAAAGAGAGATGATGCAGACCATTGTAATCTAGCAAACTGATTTCATCACAAGATAAAAAATAAAACGATGCGCTATTTCCTTCATTGATAAGTCAAATAAATGCATTAGCAATATCTAAACCATCTAAAATCCATTACGTTCAATTAAATACAAATCCCAACATATTACCAAAACCAAGCTGAAACAAGCAAGGCAATTGAATTACAGATGATGAATCATAATGTTCATCTACTAACCAAGATCAAGTCATATCAAAGAAGGGAAACTAAGACCAACTGACCAAGGATATGATTCAGATATTGACATGTATGTAAGTGTCTCTATACAAACACATTCGTATGCATGTCTAAACAACACACATATGAACGTGCTAATGAGTAGATAGAGTTCAGAGCCACTTCGAATAATATCTTTTTTTCTCGATTTTCATCCATCCTAGCTCTCTTCATACCTAGCACTGTTATGTTAGTTACTTATATCCTAGTGGTCCCTAACAATTAGAGAAGCTTTCTACCCACATCGCTGTCTATATTATCCAATAAATCAATTGAATTATTTGATCTGTAATTACTTCACATCGCCCTCATGCAAATTCAGCAGATCACAAATATATCCTAGACTATAACTCGAATCTTATTTCAACATTCAGATTCCAACTTTATACAACAAATTATCAACTAATAAACCAACTACAAATGCAATTTAATTTAAGTCTCAGTCGAAAATTCCAATGAACTAAAACTTGACAATTAGCTAAAAAAAGCATTAAATTTTCAATACCTGAAGCGGCGGCGTAGTGGTTTCAAACAACAAGGCATCAGGATGATCAGCAAGAACAGAAGATTTAGTCCACAAACAACTAATCCCACATCGACAAGAATACAAATTATCCAAATTATCAGGAATCCAAGTCCACCCTTTTACCAAAACACTCACGTGCTCCATTTTCAACTCCCCACAATCCCCACTAACTTCCTGTAACGAACCAGACCCATTATTGATCAAACCCTTGTGCTTCTCTCTGAAACGAGCACAACCCACTTCAGAATCCCACCTCTTGAACGCGGCCAAGATTTGTGAAGGGTTCTGGCTTGGATTCGGTAATGGGTAATTTTGAATTAGGGTTTAACGGATGTTGTTTTTGTTGTTGGGGGATAATTGAGGGGGAAATTGAGGGGAATTCGAGGAAGCCGGTGAAGAAGAGGATTATGAATGTAACGAACAACATGATTGTGATTGTGTAAGTGTTCAAGGGCTTTAATTGCATGATGTGTTTTTTGCTCTCTCTCTCTCTTTGAATTGAGGAGAGAGAGGTCTGGGGATTTTTGAAGTCGCTGGCAGCTTTGATTTCGTCTTACATTTTTGTTTTGATCGTAAAATTTGGTCTGACAACGAAGTGGATCTTGTTTCTAGTAAACGTAAGAAACGTGTTTGTGTAAATGTGTAATTAAAGTAAAACTATGATTAACATTTCGATCCCTGTTTCTTAATAAAAATACAAACTAACATACAGTTTCGAAATGTTTTCCATAGAAAAGTAAAAGCAATTTCTCGTCATTGCATTACTTTCTCTGTGTCGGTGACTGTCTTTTATCAGCACTCCATATATCTTCGTACCTTATCTTCATGATATGGAGGGAAGATCTCTAAATTTTGTTTTTAAAAAATCGGAATCGAAATGAAGTAGTATTATCATTGATATTTTTACTTTATCTAGTAATCAGAATGAATTATTAACAAGTTATAAAAATACATTTAGTTATAATTATATATGAATTTATTACTTGTTATTTATTAATTATTATTGATTTTTAATGTATTAAATTACTAAATATTAAATTATTCTTTTATTAAAATATTAAATACCATTTTATATTTAATTATTGATTACTTTTATTTATTATTTATAATTTGAGTATTAATTAATTATTAATGTATTAAATTACTAAATATTAAATTATTCTTTTATTAAAATTTAAATATCATTTTATTATTAATTATTGATTAAATTTTTTTATTTATAATTTAAGTATTAATTAATTATTACTTTATTAATGCATTAAATTTTAAATATTAAATTATTCTTTTATTAAATATTCTTTTATTAAAATGTTAAATATTATTTTATTATTTATAATTAAGTATTAAGTATTAATTACTTTATTAATTAATAATTAATGTATTAAATAATTAATTAATTTTTTATTAAATTATTATTTTTTATTAATTATTAATTATATTATTCCTCATTTTATTTATTATTTATAATTAATATTAATTAATTACCTTAAGGCAATATTATAATTTCTCATCAATAATGTGAATGAAAATCTCATTCCCATGAGTAGGGGTGTTCACTGGTCAGGTCGGGTCGGGTCAGGTTTTTTAAAATTTTGTTAGACCCGATCGGGTCGGGTTAAGGGAAAGTCGGGTCGCGGGGAAGTTGAACCCGATCGGGTTCAGGTCGGGTCGTCGGGTCATTTAAAAAAAATTATTTTGAAATATAAATATAGTTATTTTATGTCCCAAAAATTATCATAGATATAAAGTTTTAATACAAAAAAAGTAATAAACAAATGAAATAATAGTAAAAACTTTAAAAATAATAAAAAAAATTTAGAAAAATAATAAAAAATTTAGAAAAATAATAAAATTTGTATAAGGTCTGGTCGGGTCAAAATTTTGCAATTTTTTTATGAACCCGACCGGATCGGGTGGGGTCATTGCGGGTCGGATCGCGGGTCGACCCGACCCTATGAAGTATGAACACCCCTACCCATGAGGGTGGTGAGAATGAGACTCTCATTCTCCACTTACAAATGAGTGATCGACCAGACCTTATGAAGTATGAACACCCCTACCCATGAGGATGGTGGGAATGAGACTCTTATTCCCCACTTACAAATGAGTGAGCCTCATTCTTATTCTTATTCACATTCCCATTTTTATTAAATTTTAAAAAATAATCAATCTTAATGAAAATGATTCACGTTATTTCATTCATTATTTTTAAGTAAAGACACCATTACATCTTCAAGATGAAAATTTGATTACTTATCAATTTCAACACAACACCTTGAAGATTTGTTAAAAATAAGAAAATTTAGATTAAAATATTACCCATATGGTCTTATTTCGGTACCACTTAAATAATTGAATCAATGTGCATGTCTTTGATATGGTTTACATTTGTAATCTTTTGTAGTAGGGTTGTGAAGAAGATGACACTTGTTACCTTCGCAGCTTTAACTTCACAAGTGTTAAATTTACTAGTTTGAAACCCACATGATGCACAAATTTATTTTGATTTTATATTAATGATTTATGATTTTAAGTATTCTTCTATTTTGTATTAGCTTATGAATATTTTTTAATCTCTTAATGAGCAATTAAAATACATTATCTTCCAATATTTTCCTTTTCAACACATGCTTATTTCTACAATTACATATGCGAAATTATTTATCTACTTCTTCATAAAATGGACGTAACCAAGAAACAATATCTAAAAAAACAAAACAAAACAAATCTCTTAAAATATCCTTTTCCTCTCGAGCTCCCCTGAAATCTTAAGGAAAGCAAATTTACAATTTTTTTTTACAAGCCAATCATGTGCCACCAGCCTCCTCATCTGTCTCTCGATCCCTCTTAATATCTCCTCCTTCCCACCAATTCAGTGGCTTCATAAGCCTTACAACACCAAAAACTTCAAACAAAACATTCTTAATAGTCATATATATATATATATATATATATATATATATATATATATATATCTATCTATGTTTCACAAAATCATATTTAATTAAAATACAATATAATAAGAAATAATAAAGATTGTGTCATATTGATAGAACTTTGTGACACGAAATGAATTATATTGTAAAATAAACATGTTATAATTCTATCTTATTCCAAATCTAACAACCATTAAATTGATTTCAAGAGTAACCGATGCATAATTAAAAAAGAAATAAATAATCTATTACCAATGCCACCAAGCTGGTTGGAAACCCTAACATAATCCTAGTCCTATGCACCTCATTATCCCCATTGCCACTGCCAGCTTGGAAAAGAGTTTATAAGAGAAATTTCGAGAATGGAAATAAAAAAATATATATATATCCTATCCATCTTGTTAGAAATCCTTAGAGCAGATTAACTTTCCTCAAATTCTCAATATTTGTTTAGTTTGTAATATGACTATGGATTTAGAAATTAATGTATATGTTGACGAGTGATTTTAGTTTCAAGGGCAATTTCGGGATAATGTTCTCGGGACAATTCTCCTCCAACTGTGACTTTGTTTGGTTATGAGGGGCCAAAAACATATTTAGCAAAAGACGAAACAAACACAAAACCGACAAGAGGGTTTACGTGGTTCGGCAGAATAAACCAGCCTATGTCCACGGGAACAAAGTAGAGCACCAATTTTATAACCAAACCGAGCTCGACCGACCTCTTTTCAAAGATGGTCAAATGTTACCGAGCTGTTTGTTTTGTGATGTTTTACAAATAGTTCTTTGAGAGAGATTTTTGCTAACCAACTTATACAAATGATATTACCATTCCTTTATATACTAAGAGAACTACGACACTATTCCCATATCTATATGACGTCAGCCACGTGGATTCTCGGCTGATTGACGGGCTCTCTGCCCCCAACTGCCTCGTCGAAAGCAAGTCTGCCATCTGACTCCCCATCAAATTACTATGTTTTATACATTGCCACACTCAACAATTATGATGACAGTCTGTAAAGATCTCTCACACGGCGATACATGTCAGAGGGAAAAGTCCAAACGGTCTCGGTCTAACGTCGGACGTCATGTGGGCGGCCAAACATTGTGCCGAGCTACTCCAACTACTTCCGAACTGACCCAAAATATCCGAGCTCGTTATCCCGATCCGAGATGAATGATAGGGCTGAACCGAGCTACCGGGCTAAAGTGGTCGGTCTCGGCTATGATGTTGTCGGTCTCTGACATCTGCATCATGCTGTGTCTTCAGGTCGGTCAAATCCAGGAAGCCGGGTGTAGACGACAGAACTTGACGACGCTGTTCTAGGCTCGCGGCCTAGTTGGGAGTACGGAGTAGTCCACGGGGGAACTAAACCGGAGAAATAACATGGAGTCGCCACGCAGTGTGAATCGGGAAAATGATTTAAGGTCGCACTCACTCATCGCAAGGGAAGACCTCAAACCGTTGGGTTCGGAATGGTCCCTTACTTATGTCACTTGTAACGATATGATTTGTACAATAAACTAACCGAATCTACTCAACATATATGCCCAAAGGTGACTTAGATCTAGTTCTCATTCATGAAAGTAAATCCTACGTCTAAGTTTGCATGCTTCGAAAGTAAGTCATTATAACGACAAGCATACAATATCACACAACGAGCATGTCGAATCATTAAACACAAAGAACAAATAAATAACTACTTAAACAAAACGTAAACTAAATTCCTAATGCAAAATCAAAGAACTAAATCATGCATAAATAAATAACATAGTCATATTTAAAGAGAAACAATATACTAGACTAAATCATGCTTTAATAATAAATGACGTACTAGCAACCTAATCATGGTAAATAAATAAATAATCTACTAACTACATCATGCTCAAATACAAGATTGGATGAAACAAAATACGTGTGTCTCTTAAGTAGTACGTGGCATTGTATCCCGAGTGCAAACCGTAATATCGTCCATTCAGATTCGGCTACGGGATTTACGTCCGAGTTTCCATCCGATATACCACAAAAGAGAACACGCATTCCGTTCATCCAGAATTCACATCATGCATCAACAAACGACTCTCATGCGATAATGTATTAAAATAAAAAAAAAATGAAAGATAATAAATAAAGAAGGTGCCCTCAGATCTAACCTCTTTTGTCGTCTCTCAAAAGCGCGTTACACGGCCGTCGGAAGGGTTGATGCTCCGCGACTCTTCCGGTTCACTAGTTCAATGTTTTTACTCGCTGTTTCGCTGTTTAGGCTACTGTTTTCACTGTTGTTTTCGCTGTATCTTTTGGTCACTGTTTTTGGTAATTAAGGGACTGTTTTGCGGGTTATTTGGGCTGTTTTGGGGGCAGATTTTGGGCTGTTTTGGGGGCAGTGTTTGGGGTGATAAGATGCGGCTAATTGGACAGTTTTAAGGGGCTATGTGCGTGCAGTGCAGGAGGGAGTAGTTTCGGTGATTTGTGGGCTGTATTTGTGGTCAAAGGGAGGGCTACGTTGAAGGCAGTGGGCTGAGTTTGTTTACTGTTTGAATGTGAATGGCGAGAGGTTACGTGAGAGATCTGAGTGCTGTTGATGTGTGTGGATTAATGAGTTGGCTTGAGTGAGGCGTGTTGAAGGCCAACACGTGAAATGGGGCTGGTGAGGGCAGATTGCGTGAGTGGGGTAATGTGAGCGCAAGATGAAGGCAGGCTAGGCGTGTGAGGGGTGCAGGTCAGTGGCGTGAGTGGGTTGCGTTGTTGGCAGGCTTTAGGCGTTGATACGTAAAGGATACGTGAGAGAGGCAGCAAGTGGCGTGATGTGAGGGATACGTGAGGGAGGCATCAATGTGTGAATGGACCAGGGTAGGCGTGAGGGGTTTGATGAAGGCAATGTGAGTGGAGGTGTACTGTGTGTTGCCGAGTGGGGATGGGCTTAGAATATTAGGGTTGATTTCGTGAGAATGAGCCAGGCCTTTAATATGTTGGTGAATGGTTCTTTTTATAGGCAAATGGATGGGGGCTTTCCTTGTTTGAGAAGGAGAATGATTTGTGCATTAAAGGGATTATCTTTTAAATTAGTATGTGATAAGGAAATCTTTTAATTTAGGGAAGTGATTTGATTTAATTTGATTTATTCTCTTTTAGTTTGGGATATGATTTGGTTTATTTAGGCAAGGGATCCATGAGGTTTCTTTAATTTAGGAAGGGGATTTGGCTTGATTTATGCATGTGTTTAATGTGATTTTTGTTTAATTTGGGAAGTGTTGGGCGTGAGTTGCTTTGTTTTGGTGGCCTTGGGTATTTGGTTTGGTGGTGTGTGGGCTTGGTATGTGTTTTGAAACGAAGGTCCAACAAGCGAACCCGAAGCTAATCCAGCGAATTAAATCCAACAAAAATGTCAATTCTTAACTTTTCCCTTCCGACGTTCGTTTCCCGCGACTTTCACAATTAAAGAGGTAGTGTCTCCATACGAGACTCATCATCGGGACTTAAATGCAAAAATCCAGTGCCTACCGTCCCCCCCACTTTGATGGGACTTGTGCAGTGTGTGACAATGACAATCCTATCAAAGTACGTGCAATGCATTTTTACTTACCTGGCTCGCCAGCTGCCACTTGACTTGCCTGTTGTGTTGTGTTGATTTGATTGCGCCATACCCGGCGTGCTAACCCCATACCCGATGTGTCAAAATTGCGTCTCCATACCTAGAGTGTCGCAGAGTTGATTTTGTTGTCCCATACCCGAGGTGTCGCGGTTGCGTCTCCGTACCTAGAGTGTCGCAGAGTTGATTTTTTTGTGCCATACCCGGCGTGCTAAACCCCATTCCCGAGGTTTCGCAGTTGCGTCTCCATACCTAGAGTGTCGCAGTGATATCTCCATACCCGGAGTGCCGTACCTGGCAAGCTAAACCCCATACCCGAGGTGTCGTGATTGCGTCTCCATACCCAGAGTGTCGCAGTGATATCTCCATACCCGGAGTGCCGTACCTGGCAAGCTAAACCCCATACCCGAGGTGTCGCGGTTGCGCCTCCATACCTAGAGTGTCGCAGTGATATCTCCATACCCGGAGTGTCGTACCTGGCAAGCTAAACCCCATACCCGAGGTGTCGCAGTTGCGCCTCCATACCTAGAGTGTCGCAGTGATATCTACATACCTGGAGTGCCGTACATGGCAAGATAAACCCCATACTCGAGGTGTCGCGGTTGCGTCTCCATACCTAAAATGTCGCAGTGATATCTCCATACCCGGAGTGCCGTACCTGGCAAAACTGATGATGTGTCTCCATACCCGGAGTGCCATACCTGGCAAAACTGATACTCATGTCTCCATACCCGGAAAAACTGATACTGATGTCTCCATACTCGGAGTGCCATACCCGGCAAAACTGAAACTGATGTCTCCATACCCGGAGTGCCATACCCGGTAAAACTGAAACTGATGTCTCCATACCCGGAGTGCCATACCCGGCAAAACTGATACTGATGTTTGATGTGGGCCTCGCCCCCAAAGTGCCATACCCGGCCAGACTGATACTGATAATGATGTGGGCCTCGCCGCCAAAGTGCCATACCCGATAAGACTGCTACTGATGCTGATGTGGGCCTCACCCCCAGAGTGCCATACCTGGCGAGACTGATACTGATAATGTGATGGTTCGTTCTCGAACCATGCTGTGAGGTGGTCCATTCCCGAACCGTTACTGTGTGAGGTGGTCCATTCCCGAACCGTTACTGTGAGGTGGTTCATTCCCGAACTGTTACTGTGATGTGGTTCATTCCCGAACCGTTACTGTGATGTGGTCCATTCCCGAACCGTGCTCCATTCTCGGAGTGCCATTTTCGACTTGTTCATTCTCGAACTATGCTCTATTCTCGGAGTGCCATTCTCGGCTTTTTCATTCTCGAACTGTGCTCCATTCTCAGAGTGTCATTCCCGGCTTGTGCATTCTCGAACTGTGCTCCATTCTCGGAGTGCCATTCCCGGCTTGTTCATTCTCGAACTGTGCTCCATTCTCGGAGTGCAACTCCCGGCTTGTTCATTCTAGAACTATGCTGATGATGCAGAGAGACCTCGACCCTAGGACACATCCCGGAACTGCAACCGAAAATGGGGGCGCCTCGACCCTATGACGCATCCCAATACCGCTGACAATGTGGGCCTCGTCCTCAAACTGATGATGTAGTGGGTCTTCGACCCTGGGACGCATCCCGGAACTACAACTGATGATGCAGTGGGCCTCAACCCTGAACTGATATTGATGTGGGCCTCGCCCTCAAACTGATACTGATGTGGGCCTCGCCTTGGGACTCATCCCCAAAACTGATACTAACGTGGGCCTCAACCCTGGGACTCATCCCCAAGCTGATACTGATGTGGGCCTCGACCCATGCTCCATCCTTAAACTGATACTGATGTGGGCCTCGCCCCCAAAACTGATACTGATGTGGGCCTCGCCCATAGACTGATACTGATGTGGGCCTCGACCCTGAGACTCATCCCCAAAACTGATGCTGATGTGGGCCTCGGCCCTGGGACTCATCCCCAAAACTGATGCTGATGTGGGCCTCAACCCTGGGACTCATCCCCAAAACTGCTGATGATGTGGGCCTCGACCATGGGATTCATTCCAAAACTCTGACGATGTGGGCCTCGACCCTGGGATTCATTCCAAAACTCTGATGATATGGGCCCTAGGATTCATTCCTGGATTCATTCCAAAACTCTAACTGATGTGGGCCTCGACCTGGGATTCATTCCCGGATTCATTCCAAAACTCTGATGATATGGGCCTCGACCCTAGGATTCATTCCCGGACTCTGACGATGTGGGCATCGACCCTGTGATTCATTCCCGGATTCCTTCCAAAACTTTGACGATGTGGGCCTCGACCCTGGGATTCATTCCAAAACTCTTACGATGTGGGCCTCGACCCTAGGATTCATTCCAAAACTCTGACGATGTGGGCCTCGACCCTGGGATTCATTCCCGAAGACTGCTGATAATTCAGGCTTCGCCCCCTGGGATTCATTCCTGAAACTGATGATGCTATGTTGTTGTTTCTGGTTGGCTTGCATTTGCTGCTTTCTCATTTTCTTTAAAACCTGTGAACAAAAACAAGACAAAGATTGCGTGTATATGACGTGTATGCATGCATGCATGAATGTGTTTCCTATTCCGATGGGTTAGGTCTTCCTTGTGCTCTTCGGTGCTTCTTGCCTACAAAAGTCTTTGGTCGCCCTCTGGGTCTGCTTGTAATTTCCTTCTGCCAGTTCTCTTCTGGTGATTGGTTGGTTCTCTTTTGTCTCATGGCTCAAGATCTCGTTGTTTCCCTTATTTGCGTTGTGGTAGACTGGTCGCCCCCAGTCTTGATTTAGCTTTCCGCTGCTTGTAATAGGTCAAGGTGAACCACGTGATGTGGCATTCCATATCATCATACTATATCACATTCTACGAAATAGTCCCAATAGTTACACATATTATTGCCCTCACAGAAATCTCAGTTATGAAACCAGAGAACCTTCAAAATATTCAACGCAACTCAAATCCAAGTCTTTGAATAAATGATCTAAGCCAGACTCAAAGTGTGTGTGCAAATGTTCCTTTTCAGATTCATCCCCAGGTGAGCCAACTCAATGATTTCGTCAAAAAAATGGGATCGATGGGTCAAACCAACCTAGATGTCTCAATTATGCCTGCAGTTGCTTTTCTGTGCTCAATGTGGTATGGTTTTCTTTCTCTTTTGTCTCTTTCTTTTTTCTTTTTTCTTTTCATTTTGAACTTTTTTTTTCTTTTTTCTTTTTTCTTTTTTCTTTTTTCTTTCTCTTTTTTTCAACACACCTACCCTTTAAGGTAGTATTTCTCCTCATGGTGGTCCTAATACTCGCCCATGGGTAGCTTCACGCTTATCGGTTATAGGTGGTTCAATTCTTTTCTTTAGAGATTTTTCTTTTCATTTTCAACCATACCACACATCATAACATAAGCAAATCAAGATAGATATCTAAGCAAACGGTCATTCACCGACCTACAATTTCTTCAACTAGTCACCTTGCCAACTACTTAGGTTTTCTCCACTAAGAACCTACAGTGAAGTGCTTACGAGTCTAACATAGATCAATCATTCAAAGTATCAGATAAAAGCACATCAAGAGTTTATCGTTTCTAAGATTTCTCCCTAAAGCAAACGATTTCATCATTGGACTTATGTCTAACTATCAAGGACTAAAAACAAACAGTTTTTTTTTTCTTTTTTTTTTTCGGGCCTACCATGGTCTTTCTATCCTTGCCGTAAAATTTTATGTTTCTCGGCTTCCTTTTCTCGATATCTATGTTTGTTAAACACCTTTTGACAAGTCTTTCTTTCCTAACCCAACAGATATCTATGATGGCTTTTAAGATACATGGGTTAACATAATGCATGTATGCATGAGATGCATGATATGCGTGCGATGCATGGAATATATAAGTCGGCCCATTATCATTTTAAAGCATTCAATCACACTATTGCGAGGTGCAAACTTGTCCCAGTTGAAAAGGCCCAACATGTTTACACTTTGCGATATCATGGCTAAACGACTTCAAATGATAAGAGGCCCACACATAAAATGGCTCATCGACATTCCAGAAGCTTAGTTCACATCTTTTGACAAAAGGTCCAACTGGATCCAAATGACGATGGTCCAAAACATAAACACAAAATAAATAATTTCTATTAGTTCTACTACTAAGGTTCTCATGTAGGTTTATAGGAGTGCAGACAAAGGCTCTCGTTGACGAAGGATTGCCCACAACTAGGACTCCCCACACAAGGGTTCAAGCGACCAAGTGGACACACCTTTTTTATACCTTACGGTACGTGCCAACGAGTTACGGTGTGTGACTAACTGTCGAATGGATTTCCCACTGTAGATTCCCTAGGGAGAGGGTGGAGCGAACTCTCTTAAATACCCAAGTCTCTTAGGCTCTTATCGCCTTGGTGACAGGAATAAACAATGAGTCCTCCAAACTAGTCCGTCACAATGAGCTACGAGTAATGATCATCTCGGTGCCTTCACAGCTTTTCCTTATAGAAAGGTAGTGAATGAAGGAAGACATCGAACCATCACCTAGCCTTAACAATGCCTTTGATTAAACCCATTTATCCCACTATAGACACGGTCAACTAAAGCTCAAATCATAAACATCACAAGACATGATTTCGGGGCCGATTCTCTGATCCCAGTGGAGTCGCCAGACTGTAGACGACATAACTTGACGATGTTGTTCTAGGCTCGCGGCCTAGTTGGGAGTACGGAGTAGTCCGCGGGGGAACTAAACCGGAGAAATAACATGGAGTCGCCACCCGGTGTGAACCGGGAAAATGATTTAAGGCTGCACTCTCCCCTCGCAAGGGAAGACCTCAAACCGTTGAGTTCAGAATGGTCCATTACTTATGTCACTTGTAGCGATATGATTTGTGCAATAAACTAACCGAATCTACTCAACATATATGCCCAAAGGTGACTTAGATCTAGTTCTCATTCATGAAAGTAAATCCTACGTCTAAGTTTGCATGCTTCGAAAGTAAGTCATTATAACGACAAGCATACAATATCACACAACGAGCATGTCGAATCATTAAACACAAAGAACAAATAAATAACTACTTAAATAAAACGTAAACTAAATTCATAATGCAAAATCAAAGAACTAAATCATGCATAAATAAATAACATAGTCATATTTAAAGGCAAACAATATACTAGACTAAATCATGCTTTAATAATAAATGACGTACTAGTAACCTAATCATGCTAAATAAATAAATAATCTACTAACTACATCATGCTCAAATACAAGATTGGATGAAACGAAATATGTGTGTCTCTTAAGTAGTACGTGGCATTGTATCCCGAGTACAAACCGCAATACCGTGCATTCGAATTCGGCTACGGGATTTACGTCCGAGTTTCCATCCGATATACCACAAAAGAGAACACGCATTCTGTTCATCCGGAATTCACATCATGCATCAACAAACGACTCTCATGCGATAATGTACGGGATTAACGTCCGAGTTTCCATCCGATATACCACAAAAGAGAACACACATTCCGTTCATCCAGAATTCACATCATGCATCAACAAATGACTCTCATGCGATAATGTATTAAAATAAATAAAAAAATGAAAGATAATAAATAAAGAAGGTGCCCTCAGGTCTAACCTCTTTTGTCGTCTCTCGAAAGCGCGTTACACGTTGCCTCCTGCGGACTTCTTCACGTCTGCTACTCCGAACACGACGTATGCCGTGGCTGGACGCCTCTCGAACCCCCCGCCATATCTTTCGTCCCCCTCCTTCTTAGAGCGTGGGCTATTACTAGAGGACTTTGGAGTTTGCCTCTCCTCTTCTTCTTCCCACATTCTTTCTGCCGGCAAGGCTCCAGTTATCACAACAGATCTCACTTTCTAGGGATCCCTCCTCCCGGGTTCGTCATCTCCGCCTAGATCTACAACCATTTTTCCATTTGCTATCTCATCTCTCATCCGGCTTGCTCCAGCCTCCAACCTCTCATCGTTCATCTTTTCTAATTTTTCCAGTTTCTCTATCATGGCCATCATGAAGGTCTGGTTTGTCTCTCTTTCCTCCCTCATGCTTTCTTCCATTTTCTCCATCCACTCTATTGTTGAACTCTCTAACGATCTATGGTTTCCGTCTTCTGCCATTGTCTTACTACGCAAGCTGTTTTTTGCTCTTATCCCCACAGACAGCGCCAACTGTTGACAGGTGATTTTAGTTCCAGGAGAAATTTCAATCCTCCTCCAACCGTGAATTTGTTTGGTTATGGGGGGCCAAAAATAAATTTAGCAAAAGACGAAAAAAACACAAAACCGACAAGAGGGTTATGTGGTTTTATGTGGTTCGGCGGAATAAACCAGTCTACGTCCACGAGAACAAAGTAGAGCACCAATTTTATAACCAAACCAAGCTCGACCGACCTCTTTTCAAAGGTGGTCAAATGTTACCGAGCTGTTTGTCTTGTGATGTTTTACAAATAGTCATTTGAGAGAGATTTTTGCTAACCAACCTATACAAATGAGATTACCCTTCCTTGATATACTAAGAGAAATATGACATTATTCTCATATCTCTATGACATTATTCTCATATCTCTATGACGTCAGCCACGTGGATTCCCTGCTGATTGACGGGCTCTCTGCCCCCAACTGCCTCGCCGAAAGCAAGCCTGCCATCTGACTCCCCATCAAATCACTCTGTTTTATACATTGCCACACTCTACAATTATGATGACAGTCTGTAAAGATCTCTCACACGGCGATACATGTCAGAGGGAAAAGTCCAAACGGTCTCGGTCTCACGTCGGACGTCATGTGGGCGGCCAAACATTGCGCCGAGCTACTCCAACTACTTCCGAACTTACCCAAAATATCCGAGCTCATTATCCCAATCCAAGATGAATGATAGGGCTGAACCGAGCTACCGGGCTAAAGTGGTCGGTCTCGGCTCTGATGTTGTCCATCTCTGACATCTGCATCATGCTCTGTCTTCAGGTCGGTCAAATCCAGAAAGCCGGGTCCGAACACTATGTCTGGTCGAAGAATGACTAATACCCTTAGAACACTCATCCTCCAAAATGAGAAATTCCCTCTATGCACTTGACGAGCTCTTCAAAACACTTGGCCACAGAAATCACCATCAATAGTATATCTACTAACATGTTGCATTGAAAGCTAAACATAGTTAATTGCAACTTAAAAGTGCACCTGGAACAATTTGACAAAGCTACTGCAACTATGCTCAAAAGCTTGCTTGCCTCTGGAGCATAAGAACCACTCCACTAGTACTTTGATGAGCAGTCACCTAGGGAATAACAAATATTAAGTATAAGGAAATGTGGCATATAGAGTACAAGATGCTAAGTGAAATCATCATGCCAAAAACTCCTTAACCCTAAAGCACATCTACAAATCACACATCAAAATGGGTGCACCAGGAAAATATCCAGGCTAGCCAATTTATTATAAGTATCCGCTTTACTTCATCACATATGTCATCCATACTGAACTCAATCTACCAAAATTGGAACTTCCAGAATTTTAAATTTGCAACATCATATGTTGTCGATGATAAAATAATTACAATCAAAAGTGAATTAATGAAGAAATCAATGGATGCTAAAATTACCAAATGTCTAATTGACCCACGATTCTACAATTATCGATTGGTATTCTGTGGAGTTAAAGAACAATTTCAAAATGCTTTCAATGTTGCAACAATAGTTTATAGTTCAACATTAATTCATTAATTCAAAGTCCCTAAATCTCCCATCTCAATTCAATGAATACCCTCAAAATAAGAAGAAAGCATTATTTTCTTAGAAGCAATGAGAAGTTATGGCTCTACAATATAAGATTAGGAAATTAAATAACCGGCGGGATAAATACCTTCAACCTAAGAGTCACAAAATGAACCACCAGCATTTATGAATTAATTTAGTACTCCTCACTTTTTAAAGAGAGTTGAATTTAGAGTGGATTAAGGAGAAACAAACAAAGAACCATTGTAACATTAATGATTCACCACAAAATCAAGAAGATAAGTCTATTTCTCCTAAGATAAAGGAGAGAGCTCATTTTCCTTCAACTTTTATATATAATATAGAAGAGGTACCACATAATGTCTAGAGTCTGGAACTCGAGTACTTCCAAAATGATATGTCCATCTTATTACATTGGTTTTCTCTTTGTAAAATAATTTATTAAGTGAGACATATCCGTAGGTTTTAAAAAATATAAATCTCGTTAGGCAGCATTGCATGTGTAGATAGTCTGATAAAATTCAAACGTTGCTGTCCGTTTAGTAATTTGTTATCTTTAAAATTAATAACCGTGTAGAATTATAGATGAAATAATAAAGTGATCTAACTTAGCTTACAAGGGACGAAACATTATTAGGGTACTTATATATACACTTCATTTGTCTGCAAGTAATTTTGTTATAGGATTTTTTCTGTAGAATTTTGGTGCTTTATCTGACAAACTCAATCATTTATATTTCCCTAGCATGATCAAATTTTGCATAGTACTGGGTATGGGACAAGTATCAATTCAGTCTAAATATAGCAATTAGTTAAGATGGAATGAGATTTGTTAATCCCAATACCGTCTCAAATTTTGAAAGAAATGATTTGGGATCCTGAATTTTCATTAGAATTGTTCATGAGTCATTTCATTGTGTGATTCTATTTTGATTCAAAGAAATACATATATATTTAGAATTTATATATGTTTATTTCATATTATGTGTTGTGGTTGATTTTGAAATTAAAATTATTTTGGATGATTTTAAAAGTGATTAAGATTTTTTTTTTAGAAAATAAAAAAAAAAAATGAGCTGCAACGCAGCACCGCCTGCGCAAGCAAGTAATTTGTTTGCGCGAGCAAGCAGCTTGTGCAATAAGTATACATGGTCCGATTTTTATCTCGTTTTGGTTTTTACGGACTCCGATTTATCCCTTGATTTTTCCCTAAACACTTAAAATTGAATATTGTATTTCATTAATTATTTTAAAAATACACACATGCTTGATATCCACGGGTTCGACCCATTTCCGTTGCGCGGGGCACCGATCCTACCCTAGGGATTCCACATCCGCCCCGACATTTTATACTATCTATATCGTCCACCATAAAAAAATGGGACGCATTCATTTTGCATCATGTTATTCCATATCATATATGTAAACGGTATCAATATCAAAGTTTACATACGTACATATTGTTGGGGTTTTGGCGCGGGCGCAGCGAAAGCTCGCGGTTCTGGTGAAGTCATAATTTTAAAACTTTTTAAATTACCGAATAAATTATTCAATATCCAATATGAATAATTCATTCATATTTCACCTAAACATATTTATTCGATATCAAATAACGACATAAATAGTTAAGAAACATCGCGAAACTTTTACGAAAACGTTTTTCCACAAAATGGCATAAAACACGTTTTTATCCGAACCGACCAACCAACACACATGGGGGCTGCCTAGGTCAGCTCCAATAGTGCTTGGGCAGTTCATGGGCTGCCCAAACAGTGGCCAATTCACTGTTTGGACAGCAGACACCCAGTAAGCCCGAAACTCACCCGGTAACGTCGTTTTTCGCCGTTTTCGCATATTTCAACTCCGAAACAATTTCCGGAAATTGTTCCAATGCCCAAAATACATCCAATACATTTATACAACATACTTTTCATCACCAAAAATACAGAATTTCTAGATCTGATTTTTGTAACAAAAATATCATTTTTCATGCTATAAATCTAATTTTCTCAATATCAATCATATTAATACTAACACCAACCAAAGCCACCACCTATGAAGAACTCAAGAAAAATTATAGGAGATAAAAGAGTGGTCATAACACTCTAGAATGGCAACAAGTCATCAAATGATAAAATTGAATCAATATTACACTAATATCATCCAATCAAACTTCACACATGCATCTAGCCTCCAAATCCATCCTCCAAATCAAAAAGCCCTAAAATATAAGAAAGGAAGAAACCCTAGAACATGTCTAGATACTCAAGAACAAGAAACAAATTTTCTAATTTTAAGATTATTGAAGATTACCTCCAAATCTTGTAATTTCCTTAAACGTTTTCTTGAATTTCTTCACTTTCTTCCCTTGTTTCTTCAAGAAAATTTTGAGAGCTTTTTATGGAGATGGGTTCGACCATGGAGTCTTAAAAATGAAGAAAATATAATTTTTCAACTTTTAATACAAGGGTAAACCGACTTAGGGAAGTAAAGAAGGGCAATTTGGTCATTTGGTCATTTTTTAATCTAATTAAATAATAATAACCTTTAAGTTAACAAATCCAATTTGTAAACTTTAAGCTTAATAAAACCATGCCACATGT